>JAHLJT010009419.1:169164142-169187139 GCA_031308135.1 Acheta domesticus
TTTATCGTAAGAATATCATAGCAATTTGTTGTAACGGTTCACGTGCATTCAGAATGCCGGATAATTAATGCCGAAGCAGTGATGTTCGCTGGTTCACGGAATCGCTTTGACTTTGTCAGAACGTGAAATGCCAAACATCAATGTTGGGTGAGTTGCCTACGAATCAGGGGCAACTTCGTTGCGTGATCGACACGCAACGAAGACACATCCAGACATAAGTTCAAACAAAACAAAAGTTCTAACAAACAGTGATTAATGATAAATGTATAGTAGGGATTCCCAACCCTTTTGTTCCCTCAACCCCTTTCACGAAAATGGTTTGTTTGATGGACCCCATTACACTTTTCTCTGCAGTATTCAGCGTACAACATTATCATCACACAAAGTTCTCCACAAAAGGGTCTAATCTTCATTGTCGCACAATTGTCAGAAACTACAGACCGTGCTAAGCGATTTTAAGAGTTCGCCATACCTGTATTATCCATAGCGAAGAATATATTCTTGGGCGATTAAGTATCGTAAATACATTTATATAATTTCTTGAGTTTTCTAATACCGAACGAGATAGGAGAGAGGAGGAGCACATTTATAATTTTCTATTACGTGTTCTCTGGCGTTATATAAGAAAACAATAAACAAACAAGTATAATTTTTGCTTTCCCGTATACGTACGTAGACGGGAAGTAATATAGTCTCATTTCTCTGTGCTAGTCTCATTTCCAATTAACTTTGTATTTTCAAAAAAATGTAAAAACTTAACATTTTAAAACTACAAAGTAGAAGATATATCTATTTCTTTAAACAAAATCTATTCTTAAAACTCAGCTCCAAAAAAGAAGGTCATATACAATTTTTTGAAAAAACGGGTCAACTTAGCGTAACTTCTGCTAGAAATTAATGCAATTTATGGAAAACCCTTTTTTTCGAACAGCGTTTCAATTTTTTTACATTTAATCCACGGGTAAACAAGGAAGTCCCATTTTCGTTTAACTCTCTGAATTTTTGAAAATAATGCGAGATAGTATGTGGTGTTGAGCACCATTCGTTTCAAACTTTACTGATACCATTTAGGATAAATGTTCGGCAACAATGTCCAGCAGTTTTTAAAAGTTGCCCTGAGATATTTGATGGGCTTCTCGACCTCTGTATAAACGCACGATCTCGAACTTACATTTTGAAAAATAAGTACATAAACAAACTGAATGCGAATGTGACTGGAGGTAGAACGTAGAGTTCATGTTTCAATCTATGTATTGATTCTTTCATGGCGACATGACATATACACAATACACACACTCACTATCTCTCTCTCTCTCTCTCTATATATATATATATATATGTATATATATATATATGTGTGTGTGTGTGTGTATCTATATATATATATATATATATATATATATATATGTGTGTGTGTGTGTGTGTGTGTGTGTGTGTGTGTGTGTGTGTGTGTGTGTCTGTGTGTGTGGGTATGCGTGTGCTGGGCTCGGGGTGTTTCCATGTTTTACTTCGTTACTTTGTTTAGTGGACCTCAAAATAGTTTATACTGCGATTTTTCTAACTTTGCCCCGGAAGGCCCGTCTTCACGATGGAATATGTCACGGTAATTCGCGACGTTCTCAATCGTGCCGCCAGGTATCGCATGATCGCGACCGTATCAAGCAGTGCTTGCGATCGTGCGACTTCTAGCGGTACGACGTAGAAAGACGCGAAATGCCGTGATATTCCATCGTGGCCATAAGGGCTTGAGGGGCAGAGTTAGAAAAATCGCACTGTAATGCAAGAAGTGGTTCGCACAATCGCAGAGGTCGGGGACCGCTGTACGTACGTGGTGTGCGCGTGCGCAGGTGGACTTCATGTTCCCGTCGGCGTCGGCGCGGCACGCGGCGCTGACGTCGGGCGCGTTCCAGCCGGCCAACGTGCTGCCGCTGGGGCTGGAGGTGTGGCAGGGCCGCGTGTTCGTGTCGCTGCCGCGCTGGAAGCCGGGCATCCCCGCCACCCTGGCCACGGTGCCCGTGGACGCCGCCGCCGGCGCGCGCGCCGCCTCCGCCGCCGGCGCCTCCTCCTCGCCGCCGCTCAGGTAGGACAACGCACCACGCCAACTTTCCTCTTAACACGTCCTTCGAGCCGCATGTACCGGGAGAGGAGCTCCCGTAAGTGTAGTGTGTGTTTTTTCTCGGGCGGTGGCGGTGATCTTTTACCCGCTGGTTGGCGAGATCTGGCGCCGACCTATCGTCGACTAGTGGGGTTTTCTCCTCAACCAGGTATCTCCCACCAGCGGGGCACCGTCCCAGCCGGGACAAGCTGTAAGCTCCCGACCGGTCTCCCGGCATGTGTGATAGTGTAGTGCATGTTAGTGTAAGTGTGTGTGTAAGAGGAGAGGATAGGACAAGGAAGAGGAAGGAAAGATCGCGCGCGGTCCGTGGCCCGTTTGTTAGGGTACTGCTCCGGCATTCGCCTGGTGTTGATCGCAGAAACCAAGAAAAACTACCGATTAGAACTTCAGATTGCTAGAATTCTCCTCCAGACAGCGACTGAATTTCGAAAATCCTGCCGCCGTCGGGACTCGAACCTACGACCTGCAGACGGACTGCAGTGACATCAGGTTGATGCACTGAGCCATCTCTCCCGGAAAAGGGGGCTCTGGGTATCAACTGATGTCACTGCAGTGCCTCTGATCGGGAGGTCCCAGGGTTCCACTTCCGACTGGGGCAGGATTTCCGACACTAGCTTGTCAGCTAGGTCGAATTCAGTCGCTGTCTGGAAGAAAATTCTAGTGGCCGACTGCTCTAACTGGTAATTTTCCATGGTTTCTTCGATTAATACCAGATGAATGCCGGAGCAGAACCGTAACAAACGGGCCACGAACCGTGCGCAATTATTCCTTCCCATTCCTTGTAGTACTTGCAGTTTTGCTGCCTAGTTGCTGTTGCGTTTCATGTAGTTATGAAAGGAGTAAACATGAAATAATGATCGGTTTGACATAGCATTCACTCTTACTTTATTGATTAGCTTAGTGAGAGTGTAGGTTTGAATGTACGAGAATTTGTCTCCTGTTAGCAGGTTTCTGAATTAGACATGGAACACAGAATAATGCATGAATACGAACTGGGAAATTAATGGTAAATACCTTTCGTTTTACTATTTCCTGAATTTAAATGACCGTGAACCGAGAAAATTAGTTATGGAAATTTGAAATATCCGTCATTTTTTCACCAAAAGTGAGTAGCCATTGTTGATATATCAACATTGGTATTTCAAAGGAAACGAAACGATTATTTTAAGAGATAGATTTCGAGAGAGTGTAAAATACCTCTTATTCAATATACGAGTGCGTAAATAAATGCTTAATGTGTCAATTCGAAGAACCTTTCTAAATCTTGCACCTTCACCGCTATCGCGGCACCTTTAGCGAAGAATTTACTATGAATCAGAACCTTTCCCATCCCCCAAACAAACAAACAAACACACTTCCGAATTTAGATGTACTGCAATGATATCAATTCTTCACCATATCTATACATCAGTTCCAAATTGTAGGATCCAAACAAAGGCGTGAGCTTCAGAAAAAAACAAGTTTCGTTTATTAAAAATCTGGTTACAATATTTACGTATCAGAGTACAAAGCCTGGTCGCCGTATATCCAGGAGAGAAAGCAGAGAAACTTCGCCGGGTCACTACCTAATCAAAGTTTGGTCCACCAATTCGCTTCGTTTGGATGGCACTCAATGTGATACACTCCAACAGCGTGAGTGAGTGGCACAAGGTCTCCCGGTCACTGCTTTAAATACCTGGAAGTGCATTAGATTGACTCTTGACTGCATCTGTAGCGTGGCATCGGCGCTCTGTTTGCAGGCCGTACCCTGGGTGGGCGTGGCACCTACAGTCTGGCTGTGACGGCCTCACGTCCGTGTTCCGCATGGCAGCCGACCCGTGCGGTCGCCTCTGGGTCATGGACTCTGGCGTCGAAGACATCACACAGAGCTTCAAGCAAAAGTGCCCGCCACAGGTCAGTCACGCGTAATGCGTCAAACTAAGAATTGCATAGAATTTAATTTATTTGTAATAAACATTTTTAAAATACATTAAGTTGATTGATATCCATCAGCTCTTTTAAAAACAATCTAAAATGCAATCAACTCATGTTTGATACATCCAATAATATTCATCCGCTTCTTCAATAATATTAATTAAACGGTCTGTTCCGGCCTTGGGTATTTTTCACATTTGGAATTTAAATTTATCACATAATTTCTGGAGCGTCCTACATCGTATCTTCTTCCGCAACGTTTGAAATTAAGAATCTATCCATTTCAGTTCATGAAAAAACTACATTTTCAATTTAATTATTATAAAAATCAGTAAAGATTTATTCAGATTCTCTACGCATATTACCGATAATATATTTGTCAAGTTATATTTATCCTCACAGCTAAACTCAACGAAAGGTAAAATTTTATATAAATCCAGATTTTAAATATTAAATAAAACAAAAAATAAAAGTTGTCAGACCCAAAGACTTGACACATCTTTCTCTATGCATATCGACGAGCTGAATCCGAAACTCAAGCCAGGATTGGGCCACCATCCTCCATTTTTTTATTCGAAAAAAAAACGCCCTCAAATGTACAACTTACAATTTCACAGTGTTTTTTGTCGATTTAAAAAAAATAGAAGCTAGTGGCATAATTCTGGCTTCAGATTCGGATTCAGCGCGTCGTAATACTTAGAGAAACGTGTGTCAAGTCTTTGAGTCGGATAACAATCCCCGAAAACAAATATACAATTTCATGATGTTTTTTTTGCGATTTAAGAAGAACTGGAGGGTGGGGGCGGAATTCTGGCTTCGGATAGAGCGGATTCGGATATTCGGATAGAGCGTAACGACATAAATAGACAAACATGTGTCAAGTCTTTGGGTCTGACAACAATCCCCGAAAACAAAAAAAATTACAATTTCACATTTTTTTGCGATTAAAAAATAGACATTGGAGGCGCAATTCTGGCTTCAGATTCGGATTCAGCGCGTCGAAATACGTAGAGAAACAAGTGTCAAGTCTTTGGGTCTAACAGCTTTTTTTTGTGTGTGTCTGTGTAGTTAATGCAAAACAAATAAAGCAATTTCTCGCACTTCCCAGTCTTTTGAATTACCTGGGAGTTTAGCCAACTCCTTATACAAAGTTTGCGTAACAACTCCCAGAACTTTATTATTATTACTATTATTATTATTATGATCTTCATTATCATTGTCATTATTATCATTGCTATTATTATTTTCTGAATTTGTATTTTACTATAGGCAACACTATGTTTCAGATTTACGCAAGTAACAGAATTTAATTAATATTTTAACGTAGATGTCATATTTCTGCTATTTGCAAACAAATTAGATTTTTTTTGTTATTCAAGGCCGCATCAACTACTAGGTCATTAGCGACCACTATTGGATTTAACGTTATGGTATGAGGGTGAAACGATATGGTGATAAAGGGGGTGAAAGGACGAACACATACAACCATGCCCGAGGCGGGACTCGAAACCGCGACCCCATGGCCCGAGATCACTAAAGCATTACTGACTTAGCGATCTCGGCCACGGGGCCGACAGTTACAAGATTATTATTACTATTGCTGAAGTTATATTACGTATTATTTAATTGCAATTATAAACAAATTATTTAGTTTTAATTTTAGTATTAACGTGGTTAACGTGTGCAGATCCTGGTGTTCGACCTGCGCACGGACGCGCTGCTGTGGCGCTACGTGATCCCGGAGGCGCAGACGAAGCCCGGCGGCCTCTTCACCAACATCGCCGTTGACGTGCGCGCGGGCCGCTGCGACGACGCCTACGCCTACGCCTCCGACGTCTTCCGCTACGGCCTCGTCGTCTACAGGTCTCCCCTCACCCCCCCACGCATACAGAGATTCATGTTTTTGGTGGTCTTTTGTACACCGGCGTTATAAACACTCTTTTTCGTTGCAAGAAATCGTTCGTAAAGTGGCATTTTGTGGCACGGATTACGATGTGTTAGCCGTTTAAGGCGTGGATAGTTTCATCGTCACACATTCGGCAAATCGCTCCGAGCGACTCATGCGGAAAACGTGACTACCACCGTTTTTTTACGCGTAAAGGCTGCTTCCTTAAATTATCGGAAACCTGGTTGCACAAACTTATTTTGTAGACATGGCCACTCAATATTTGTTCATTGAAAGAACGTCCAACAAAGCGCGAGAAGAACGAAAGGATATACATTTAACATTCTTTAATGTTGAAAATTCAACAGTTTTAATGACAATTCAAATTCTTGAAATTTAACTTGAAGTTAAAGGAACACTATAAATATTTCAAAAAAGTGATCATGAAATGGTTTAAAGAACCAAAATTAATAAATAAGTTGCATTAAAGAAATGTCAGTTTTTTTACAATATCGTCCTTTCATAAATGATTATTCACGTTGTACAAGAATTTCGAAAGACAAGAGAGTAAAAGAAAAAGTTGAATTTTTGCAGTTTTTGAAATTTCATATGTTTTCATGCAATTCGGATCTACTACACAAGCACTGTTACTCTATTAGAGAAAAATAAGAAAAAATTTCGACGTTTTGAAAAATGATACAAAACCTGCCGTTAAAAACTCTACACCGAACTATTGCAGCACGTCATTTTATCTACACTAATTACGAGCATAAATTCCTTGTTGTTTAATTTTTACTTTCTCGTCGACTAATCCGGAAGGGGACGCTTGGGAAACTTGCGTCCTAATCTAATTTAAATGGTGCAGCATTTTTTAAAATTCAAAACATATAAAAATGTGTTTACTTCTTATTCAAATCACCGTTATAAGTTGTTCTGTTGCAAAGAGAAATGAATTGTTTATCATGTATATGTTCATATTTTATATACATTTAATTATATTCCATTTGACACACAGACTTTTGTAAATTGTAAAATAATTCACTTTATTATGTATTCATTTAACGAGCAACAGTTTCAAGGATTATTTTCCTCATCTTCAGCCTAGAATACAAAAATTATTGAATAATTCATTTAAAGAAAAATGATTTCAAACACTTTTAAACAATATAAGGTAAGCTCCATATGATTATACTGAGTAATCATTATTTTGAAGAAAACATCAAATTGTTTCGAATTCTTTTTCTTTAAATGAGTTATTCAATAATTTTTGTATTCTAGCCTGAAGATGAGGAAAATAATCCTTGAAACTGTTGCTAGTAGGTCGCGGCAGTGCAGAGGTTAGAGCACACTTATGCTAACCTGAGAGGTCCGGGTTCAAATCCCAGCATAGCTGCGGATTTCTATCCGGACATGGCCTATTCAGGGCGATCCTAAGGTTCACTTAGCCTCGTCTCCAATTATTATTTACTAGCTTCGTTAACAGTAAATATTAGGTAAAAAGTATCCGACTGAAGTATGACGCTTGCCGCGCCATCTTCACCCCACTTCCAATGTCATAATAAGACCTACTAGAAATACCCGATACATTGCTGTACAGAGAGCCACAGAAGTGGGTGGTCACCGGCGAAGGTTAAATGGAAAAGGATTCCTAACATCCTATCAACCCTAAGCAGGTTAACCTGCAGTAGGCCTGGTAAAAGGGTAAAAAAAAACCTGTTGCTAGTTAAATTAATGTATTTGAGGATTCGATGGTATAACGGTCAGTGTATCGGATTGTTGTACCCAAGATTGCAGATTCAAACCGAATCGAAACCGTGGATTTTTTTAAGGGCGAAAAAAATTCCTCGTACGCCTTCCTTCGGAGGGGAAGTAAAGCCGGCTGTCCCTTGTTAGTAGATTTACTGCATGTAAAAGATCGTCAAGCCTAAATGAAGCCTCTGAGCTAAATTCGAATCACCTGTTTCGTCGTCCGAGATAATACCTTCTTTCTCCGCTAGATGGTGAAAGGAGCGTAGCGAAATTTGCGTGGTCAGACGGAAGAGCAGGCTTCATGGCCTGAGTCTCGCCACGTAAAATAAGGCAATTCAATTCAATTGAAAAGATTAGGCAAATAATCCTTGAATCTGTTGCTAGTTAAATGAATACGTGTTGAAGTGAATTATTCTCCAGTTTCCCAAAGCCTGTTAGAAAGGAATTGTGTTGCGCGTTGCAGCTGGCGCGAGGACCGGTCGTGGCGCGTGGAGAGCCCGCTCTTCTTCCCGGACCCGCTGGCCAGCAAGTACGACGTGCACGGCGTGCGCTTCCGCTGGACGGACGGCGTGTTCGGGCTGGCGCTGGGCCCCGAGGACGCGCTCGGCGACCGCCTGCTCTTCTTCCACCCGCTCTCCTCCTTCCGGGAGTTCGCCGTGCGCACCTCGGTCAGTACGCTTCTTTACAAACGACAACTTTATATTTCATATATTAATTATATTTATAATAATAATATAATTATACAGGGTGTCCGGGGAGGAAACATAGAAAATAAGCTCCTAAGATAATTCTAAGCATATTTTGTCTAACAAACTACGTGGATATTCCGAATGGTTGAGCCGCTATAAGCACTCAAAAGTTCGTTTGAATAATTGATTTCTAGGCAAAAATTTGCATTATAGAAACACTCCAGAAGCATGTAAATTGTTTATTATTTACAAAAGAAATCAATATATTTGTTCAGAAAGGAAAATTAAGCGAGAAATTAAAAAGCACCCAATTTACACAATTCGACTCCTTTTTTATTTCTCGCTTAATTTTTCTTTCTAAACAAATATATTCATTTATTTTGTAAATAATAAACAATTTATGTGTTTCTATGCTTCTATAAAACAAACTTTTGCCTAGAAATCAATTTTTCAAACCAACTTTTGAGTGCTCATTGCGGCTCAACCATTCCGAATATCCATGTAGTTTATTAGACAAAATATGCTTAGAGTTGTCCTTAAAAACGTATTTTCGAAGTTTTGACGTTTCCTCCCCGGACATCCTGTATATAATATAAATATAATATATAGATATTATATAAATATAATTATACAATTATATATTATATTTAATATAATAAATATAATAATTATAACAAGTATAGATTTATATTATTTCCTATTAATGTAATATATAGGAACATCAAAGATATTTCTCGGGGAGATGTGTGTGGAGCAATTATAGTGCCTAGCCGAATTGATGTTTTTTTGTGTCCACAATAAAATATATTTTAAATATATTAAACTTGCCCGAGTCGTCCATTTTCGGTCTTGGTCACATGAAAAGATGTCGATTAATTTTATTTTAATATAATTAATATAATATTAATTTTATTTTTGTTTCACCAACCAAAGGTAATATTAATTTTTGTTTCATTAAAAATTCGTTTACATTATCATCAATAGACATGGGATGTTAGGGAAATGCCTATTTTATTCTCGGGAACTTATTTAAAGGCTGATAATATATGTGCACGAATCACGATAAATGACGACATATGACAAGGTTTTATAATGCTTATTTTTGTTGGTTTTTTAGCACAAATACCTTTTTTGGAATTATTGGACTATTGGAATAGAAGTTACTGGCGAGATAGGCAATATGACGAGTGATAGGTTTGATGTCTAATTCAGTGTATAATTGCTTGTTGGAGATGAACCAGGGGGCTTGGGTGATGGATCTTAAGAGTTTGTTTTGGATAAATTGCAATTTTTGTATATTGTATTTGGCAGCATTTGTCCATATTGGGCAGGCGTACAGGAGGAGGGATCTGATGATGGAACACTGAATAAAGGGTCGGCTCCGTGGCCGAGGTCGCTAAGGGAGTCATGCCGTAGTGATCTTGGACCGTGGGGTGGTGGGTTCGAGTCCCGCCTCGGGCATGGTTGTATGTGTTCGTCCTTTCACCCCCTATCATCACATCGTTTCATCCTCATACCGTAACGTTACATCCAATAGTGGTCGCTAATGACCTAGTAGTCGACGCGACCTTAAATAACAAAAAAAGAAAATAATAATGTTGTTGTTGTTGTTGTGTGCAGGTGCTGCGCAACGAGAGCCTGGCGGGGGAGCAGGCGGAGGCGTTCGCGCCGCTGGGCGAGCCGCGCGCCGCGGAGCGCGGCCACGCGTCGGGCGCCGCCGTCGACCGCCGCGGCGTGCTCTTCTACAACCTCATCTCGCGCGACGCCGTCGGCTGCTGGAACTCGCGACAGCCCGCCGGACACCGCATGGACCTCCAGGTGGGCCACGGGCCTCGTAATATTGAAATGTTTAACAAAAAGAAATGAAAATGAACAGGTCGAATTGAGTCGCTGTTTGAAGGAGAATTCTAGCGGCCGGCTGCTCTGATCGGTAGTTTTCCGTGGTTTCTCCGATCAGCACCAGGCGAATGCCGGAGCAGTACTCTAACAAACGGATGGTGCTCTATCATTACTTCCTCTTCCTTGTTCTATCCTACTCTTTACACACACACACACTTACACTAACATGCCGGGAGACCGGTCGGGAGCTTACAGCTTGTCCCGGCTGGGGCGGTGCCCCGCTGGTGAGAGATACTTGGTTAAGGGGAAAACCCCGCTAGTCGACGGTAGCCAGATCTCGCCATCCAGCGGGGAAAAGATCATCGCCATCTCCCAAAAAAAAACAAGGACTGCACTTACGGGACTACTGACCTAAGTCATTGACGCGCCCGGAAACACGAATCAATCAAAATGGACAGGAAAATTAAAACATTCGCACTTTAAATCAGTGATGTGCTTCTACGCAAAGAACTACAGTTTACGTCTACACGTAAACAACACGTAGGCATCGTATTCTACGTAGACAAAGGTAATCTATCTTTTTTTCTGGGTCAGGGGCGTATCTACGAGGGCCATGTTCCACCGCACCAAATCCAAAATTTATTTATAATTATAGTCAATATATGCAAAGCAATATTACTAATTGATTGGATCACATCTAAAGAAGTACTAAAGGAATGCAATTTGGAACAAGTCCCTGCTGGTTTATTGGGATGGATACGGAGGTGGTCATTTCTTCACCAGGAATACTATATTTTGACTTACTGAATCGAAAATAATTTTTTAATATTACATTAAAACATGGTTCTACTATTACGACTTATTGTAAACTTTTTTGGTTATTTTATGTGAAAAATAAATAGTCTACACAGATTATGTTGTCTACATAGTCTACATGTAAAATGAGTCACTTAGACTACATGTAGATTACGTGTAGAAAACACGCGTAAACGTAAAATTATAATCTATGACACAACTCTGGTTTAAATATTTAATATTAAAATAATAAAGCAATACTCGCTTGTAATTAAATAAATATTTAGGTGATTACTACAGAAAGTAAGTCTTTGACATATGAATGAAATGTTGGTAGCGTGACGACGGTAGGAGGACAAGTCCGGCATTTTGAAAGGAGTATGCCAAAGACACTTTGGTAGGAGTTCAGTACATTACTTTCTTTTTAGTACGAATTCATAGAAACTTACAAGTATAAATTCTTGGGACCATTCTCAATACGTGAGGTGGCGATTGTGTTGACTCATGTCAGTCCAGTATTTTGTTAACTTCAAAGCATTCAGTTGTTACACGACGCAAAGAAATATCTTAAAACAAACGTTCCGGTTGCGATCCAAATAATATTGATAATTTGGTTTCTGAAAAAAAAAATCATTCGGTTCGGGTACTAAAACGATTCCAAACGGTACCTTTTTATTTTAAACGCAATTTAATTAAAATGCTCAAACTTTATCCAGCCTGATTTCTTTGCGGTACGTGGACAACGACGTCTTTACTGTAGGCGTACTCACTGTAACTCTTTCCAAACAATAAACAGTTAAGGTAAATAGTATTTTCTATGCATGAATGCTGAACAATAATTTGCATTTACATTTTTTGCAAGGCTTTTTAAAATTTCATAACATGTTTTCAAATTTATTCCATTTATATCGTTAATAAAAATAGTTGACATTATTTGTACAGATGTGAGAAAATACAAAATTTGGTTTAAAAAATCATCGGGGTCCTCTAATAAGTGGATAAATTTTCTCCTGATTGTCTCAGAATTGTTGCTTCGTAGGGACCCGCCGTTGGGTTACACCTGAGTAACACAAGGAATTAACACTGCGGAAATAAACCCTGTGATAGAGCGCAGAGTATTGTAGAATATAAGGCTTATTATGAGGGTGGTGATCTCTTCGCTGGTAGATAATGCAACCCGTAACAATGTATTACTAACAAGGCATCAAAACTGTTTAAAACAAACGTCCCGGCTGCGGTCCAGAAAAAACAATGATAGTTCGGTTTCTGAAAACAAAATGATTCTGTTCAAGTACTAAAAACGGTTCTAAACAATATCTTTTTATTTTATACGCTATTTAATTAAATGCTCAAACGTTATCCAACGACCTGATCCGTGTTTTACTGACCTAACAACACGGCGCGCGCAGCATATAAATCGGATTTTAGAACAAATGTTTGGTACTTGGTTTATGTGAGACACGACCGCCATAATTAAACAATTCAAAGCAGATAATTTTCATTATGGGAAGGGATCCCAGAGTAAATGAAATGAACGGATTAAGTCTCTTTCAGAAACTTGGACCTAGCGAAACACGTACGAAATAATGAATTTTAAAAAAACGAAAATCCGTAACTATTTCAGCACTGTAATAAATGAAGAACAACCTGAACAGTTGTGATACAATTATTGTAACTGTTCTTACCTGTTACGGTTTTGGCGAATGTTCATTCCCGCCTGAGATATGGGGAAATATTCTGGGGAAACACATCCTTTCCCCTACGTTTACATTGCAGGAAATAATTGTAGAAATAATAAGCAAATTCGACTCACCTGATTCCTGTGAGCCTCTTTTTATTAAGTTGGGAATTTTGTCTTTGCCTTAAGTCTTGATTTACGAATCAGTTGTTTTTTTGTCAAAAATGAATTACTCAAGGGCGGGGATATACTTCCAAATAGAAATGTCTATAACTATAGCACTCGACATACTGTTCATATTCATTAGGTGTCAATGTCAAAAGCTTCACTACAAATACATGTACATTATTTTACAACTCTTAGCCAGATGTCATTAAATGATGAAAATCGATACAGAAGTTTATATGCCAAGTTAAATCTTTTTTGCAGCATAAACGTTTTGGTACAATTAGAGACTATATCGAGCATCAAAAAGGAAATTTTCTAAATGTAGAATAGTTTTTATTACACGTGAGGTAATATTTTCTGATCAGTTTTTGCCAAAAAAGCTCATTTTCACCTGTATTCATAACTCAGCTTGTTTTTGGTATAGGGTGGAGATCCCAAAATTTATGAAAACGTGCACAGAACACTACATTTTTTTCCATAGTACGTCACACACAGTTTTAAAATGTTTTTGACGTTTAAAAAAATAAAATTAAATAATAATCCTGATTACTAAGATATTCTGTGTTGGCCTCATACACAAAACAGTTTTTTTCCGAGCCATTTATTTCCTTCATGAAGGCCAGCACACCACATTGACGCGTTGTGTCTTCCTCAGGGCATCGTGGCGCAAGACAACGTGACGCTGCAATTCCCCAACGACTTGAAGGTGGACCAGGAGCGGCGCCAGAGCGTGTGGGTGCTGAGCAACCGCCTGGCACGAGTACCTCTACCGGAAGCTGGATCCGCGGGAAGTCAACTTCCGCATCCTGACGGCGCCGGTGGACGCAGCGGTGCGAGGCACGGTGTGCGACCCCGACTACGTATACGCCCCCGCCAGGACCAACTTGCCAGTGCGGGCTGCGACGCCAACTACTAACGCCACCGCCGTGCCAGCCGACCCGCAGGGTAGTGAGAGCGTAAGCTTCCGCGGCCGGAGTCGGTAGCTACTTGATTGTCCGGGAGACGCCGCGTCCTAGACACAGGTGCCAACGTTCCGGCCGTCAGGATTTCGCCCTGAGGAAGGATGCAGAATGGCGGCCGAAACGTGGGCATCTGTGCGTAGGATGCGGCGACTCCCGGACGGTCAAGTATACTGCGATTTTCCTAACTTTGCCCCTGACAGAAATCAGCTGTTTCGCTGCATCCAATCGGGAGCTTATATTTCTCGACCGTGACGTCACTATGGTGACGTTTGAAGCTCCCGATGGATGAACCGTCAACAGCTGATTCCTGTCAGGAGTAAAATGAGGAAAATCGCAGTATACTTGACTGTCCCGGGAGACGCCGCGTCACAAAGACATAGGTGCCAACGTGTTTCGGCAGCCTAGTGATTTCGGCCTCAGGAAGGGTCGCAGAATGGCGGCCGAAACAACACAGTGGGCACCTGTGGGTAAGAGAACGCGGCGTCTCCCGGAGAGCCATGTAGCCTACGGGCAGGGTAGCGATCCAGATCGCTCGCCCTTCCACCGCTGGGTCCCAGGGGGTTTCAAATTCCCGGCGATCCGCGTGAAATGTGTGATGAACCAAACGGGGTCGGAGAGCGTTTTCTCAGTGGCACTCTCCCGTACCTCCCCGGCCTCGCCGTTCCACCATTGCTCCAACATCACTCATAGCATTATCACTCATCATCCACCCACCAAACTATTCGACTCAGCTAACGGCCGAAAAGGCTAGGGTCTGACGATCATTATAAATAACACGCCATGGTGCAATCTTGCAGTCAGAGGTCTCCAGGAGCAACCCCGCGCGTAACTCAGACCTGATACTGCGAACTTGTATGTTTATTAGGATGACCATTGTTTTGATGAAGTTGATTTTTTTACATTGTTCACATTGAAGTTAAAGATGTCTTGCTCATGTGTCTACAAACCTCACAGAGACTTCATAATACGAAAATCAATTATTGGACTCGTGATAGCATCGGTAGTGTATAGATAGATGAAGAACGCGATACTCGATAAGCAAAAGACATTCATAAGAGTAATGTTGAAAAGTTTAAGTAATAGATTTCTATCTGAACTCCCTTCGGAAGAACGTGTCGTCTGGTCATTAGTGTAAAATGTAAAAAGTACACACGTCTTATGGTCGAGTCTCAAAGACTAAGTAAAGGGAAGGGATCCCCTTTAAGAATAGTAGCACGAATTGATATTTGTATATAAGAATACGAAGAACTTAGCCAAGATGTTTCCTTTCTGATGTGAGCTAATATATCTGCCCATAAATGCTCATTAATAGATAATTAACTGAACGCGAGAGAACTACTTGTATTTGAACCAAGTCAACATTCTCTCAGACTCACGTCATGACTAGGCCACGAATTTTAGAGCTCATCACGTAAAAAGTCTCTTTAAAGGCTACAAATTCTTAATAGGTAGCAAACATTGTCACGGAGGTAACGTTTTTACACATTTTTATTTAATTTGCAACTTTTTTAATACACGAGTGTGATGTGTTAAGAAAAACACAGATTGAAATGTAAATTCTAGAACATGAATCACAATATTTTATACGCAGATTATACATATTTTAAAGTTGGAATACAAGTGCAATTACTTCCTTCTTATGCACACCGTATCCAGGGCAATCCGGAGTTTTAAAAGGTAGATTCAGTCTCAGTGTGGATTTGTGTCCAGGAATGATTTGGAGTTTTAAGTTCGTGTTTTTAAAAATTATACTGGCCCAATATGTTTTAGGACTTAATAGGAAGAATAAATATTTTAGGCTCTATATATGTTGTTCCTCCGTGTCGTCATGAAATGTGGTTATAATTACTTTCAAATATCCCTGCCAGAAGAGTGGAATAGGCATTGGCCAAAAGTCTGGTCTAGTCATGACACTCATAGTGGTGAAGTTACGAAGTAAAGAACAAGACAGTGGCCATAAGAGTGCGCTGGTGACAGAACCAGTCTTCAAATCGCCCACAACGTTCACGCCTATTTTCAATTGCTCATCTCATTACATTTTCCATGGATATTACACAACAAATTTAAGAAAATGCTCATGGCATTGTATATAGTTTACACTTTATAACCATAAAGACATTGTGCCTCAGTTGCTTGTTACTGTTCATCGTAGTCGTTTTGACAAGTTCTGAGATAATATTTGCAATATGCGACATTAAATCCAAAAGCCAAATGTGCACTATCAATACAGGTTGTCGATACATACCTAACGAGCAAAAAGTTACTAAAAGTTCTTGAAACCTCTCGGGAAGGGGAAGGCAATGAAATTTATACTCCACTATTCAAAAATGAAATGTCACTACACAATTTGGCCGTACTATTTCCAGCTGAAGTCCTTAAAATTGGTCTTCTCAGATTAATAGGAACGAGGCCACATACTTCACGGAATGTCTCGAATTAACAAGAACTACAAAGAGTGTATGGAATGACTATTGTACAACTGAAATACTGGCCCTCTTAAATAGAATATTGTTCAACTGTTCCCATATTTGGGGCAGGATACAGTTAAAACGTCACCGAAACACGTTGCCGAACGACCGAACGTTGCATTCACGACCAAATTTTACATTCTTAATACAAGAATGGACAAATAGTGACTTCAGCTCATCTTCCAAACAAATCAATGCTGTACCAACCGCTTGTGCTTTGAACGCACACAGGAGAATAGGAAATAAATTAATCTACAATGCGCCTTCTCATTTATTGACAAAACGTTATAACCATTTTACTTTCCTTAAATTCAAAATCTTTTATATTTACATTTAGTCTCAAAAGAACGTGAATCACAATTTCAGAGCTTGAAATGGGAAAACCATGAACTAGAACAGAATACGCATCATATTGCATACACTAAACATGACGTACTTCTATTGTATCGTCGTTACTGATCAAATAAAATCTTGACAAAATTCCGTTAATTAAAATGTGCAAAAATGTTAACTGCTAGAGAAAAATGTATCACAAGAGACTGTAAAACTATTTTTTCCCTACCAACCTTCAGAAAGAATTTGTGAACCTAATTAAAAATGTTTCCCTTCACTAATTCTTAAAAATTATTTCGAAGGGATATTTTTAAATGTCATAACTATTTAAAAAAAACTAATATGTACATATTTGTTATAATAAAGTAGTTTTATTTGGATACGTTTGATGTTATGTGTACATATCGCATCCCATAACTTTTTCTGCAATAGCCAGTGGCGTATCTACGGTATGGCAGGCATGGCACGTGCCATGGGCGCCACTCACGAGGGGCGCTATTTACAGCATACCCGTTAAAAAAAATAACATCAACCTTAATTTCAAGCATCCCCGAAGGGGCGCAAATTCTATGCTTGCCATGGGCGCCTGAATACCTAGATACGCCTCTGGCAAAAGCATCTTCCATTTAGCCACTTCAAATCTTTCTGCAATAGTTAATGGTAAGTCACACCTCTCAGTCCAAAACTATTGTCGTCTTTAAAGTGTTAATAAGCAAAATTGTAAAATAGAGCAGGTGCGAAGAACCTATGATTTAGTCTTTATGGAAGGGCATATATCGTCTACAAAAAGCAAGGACATGCGCTCGTTCTCTGTCTCTCCTCCTTTAAGGGTGAACCTTATTTTCGGAACTTCTTCGCACTTCCTCTACTCTTCCTCTTTTCAAGGGTGAACCTTATTTTGAAGATATTTCCATTTTAATATGTGCGCTCACCTATCAGTGGCGTACACTGCTATCAGCCCTGGACTACCGCTGACTTGAGAAATAATCTTTGACTATATAACTATATATAATCTTCGATTATGTAGTTTTTCTAGTTTGTATTATTTTTATTATAGAATATTATTTATGTATATATACACATAAATAATATTTTATAATAAAAATAGTACAAACTCTATATATATATATATATATATATATATATATATATATATATGTGTGTGTGTGTGTGTGTGGTGTGTGTGTTTGGTGTGACATTTTCTTTGACACTATCACACACTTAATATGTTGCAATTGGGGAACTATTGCTTCCAATTCAGAAACATAACGCTCGCTCAAAACATACTAGCTGATAATAGATCTCACTTCATGAAAGAATTAGGAACATAAGGTTCGAACTGTCAGGGAAACGGTAAACAGGGAATGGGAAAACAGGACTGGTTAGTAGTACGAGCGGAGCCTAGACTGGAGATGAAATAATTCAATAAGCAAGAGATCATTAAGTTAACTAGAAAGGCAATCAGTAATGCTATCATTAATATTAAGTAGTAAGTTATAATAATTAAATTAGTCAGTAAGCGATAATTAAATTAATTAGTAGTAAATTGTTCGAACAGGCGGTGGTGCGGGCGATCTTCTGTGGCGGTGTTTTGATTTCAGGGGCTGAGGAGGCCGAAGATTGGATGGAGAAGATGCCCACGCCAGGAAATAAATAATTTAGAAAAAAAACAAGTAGTTTAGCATGTACTCGTCTTCTGACGGCAGGTTTTCCCCCTTCAGGGGTTTTTTCCTCAGCCGTACCTTAAGGTCTCCTTTCCGCGGCTTTGATGCGACGAAGAGACCATTAGGGGTGAATGCAAGAATTCGAAAGGTTAGAGAATGCGGTAGGATGTAGGTATTGTAATGGCATAAAGGCCTTCAGCCTAGCCACAAAGTTAAAAGTATTGAAATTTTGTATCAATGTGTTACCTATTAAATAAATAAAAAAATATTGCAATTTTAACATCTAAAACACGCTTAATGTGTATTATGTATATGTACTAACAAACGTACGCCTTGCACAAAAGCGCACATCTAATTTACTCCGTCCGTTTACTGCCTCTGAACGGCTCCGAACGTGTCAAGAAACCGCTCGGGAAATCGCATCCTCAGCCCGTGCCTGGCCCGTATCTTACTAGAAGGGGAGGGGAGTGAATCATGCAACGAGCACACAAATAAAATAACAAAGAAAATAAATCACCACCAAAAAAATTCAAAACATGAAGAGTATAACATTGAAGATGTTAGGGAAATATTATATCTTTAGGTAGTTATTGAAACCAAAGAAGAGGTATATTATTGTTAATAATTAATTAAATTAATCAATACCTTTTGAATGCAACCCAAAATTATGTTTAACTATCATCCCTAATCTGCTGTGTGGATGCCGCTGGGTGGCAGAGGTTTCTTTCGAGGTCGCCGCCTCTTAAGAAGACTGATGCGCCGACGACCGAGCGATTCAATACAGATCTCAACAAAACAGATTATACACAATCTTGAAAACTGTATGTCAATGAAAAGAATGTGGCCTACAATGTCTTTATAATTGAATATGTCTTGATGAGATTTTTTGTTCTCGTAATTTTCTCGCGCTATGCTGGTAGCCCACAGTATACGCCACTGGCATCTATGGGTTTCAATATAATTGAGCTGCTTCAAAGTTTCAGACTATTCGGTTGATATTGCAGTGTTGTACCCCAAATATTTTTGTTTTGCTAATGGAACTTGAAATATATTTCTTTTAAAGCACACTGTTTTTACTTCTAAAACGATTGCTTCAAACTTTGGAATTTACGGTTTTCGGTAACGTAAAACGGATTAGAAGTGGAAAAATGCTGTTAGACTCTTACAATTTGCTAACATTACACAACAATTTCACTTGGGTACTACCAGTGCCGGAAGAGATCATTAGAGATCGTGAGAACGGGCTAAGAACGATTAGCTCAATACCAGGTCCTATGAATGGAGTAGAAACTAATGGTGATAAAACCTCACGTACACTCTCCGTCGTATTTTCATGAAAATTACGCAAAAGTAATCAATTTTTTTGAAAAATTGTACATGACCTTACTTCAAAATCTATCTTTAAAGATCAGATGTAATTAAGAAAAAAACTCTATATTTAATATTTTATGGTTTACTAGTTCATTGCTGTGTGTTTACAGACCTGAAACAAACACGTAATGGTATACTTAATAATGGTATACTTAAGGCCCTTGCGGGCCTTTCTGATTGTTTATGCCCTAGGCCTTTTGAATACTTTACGGCCCGCTCTAGTACCAACACAACCATAGAACATACTTTGAATTCGACGTTTTAAAGTTAAGATGCAAGAAAATACAATAAATAAATGGCATAATGCTCAAATGAATAAAATAATTCGTTATAAATCTTTTTTGCTTAATTTAAATAAAATTGCAATTTGGAATGTTTCCGTGAATTTATAATTGCCATCAATCACTCCCATTTCACTGTTACGTATCACTTTTCTTAGAGATTAATTAGTAAATTCTTCTTCAGTAGCAGTACTAGTAGTAGTAGTAGTAGTAAAAAGATATACAAGGCATATCGGCTAACATCCTCGAAATGTTATTTTTTGGCATTATGACACATTGTAAATAACGTTTGACAATAGACGCTAATAACCTAAAAGTACAGTTTCATCAGCGCAATTTACACTTTTAGTCACACTCGTAATATCAATACACAGTAAACAGTTTTCATATATTTCTCAAGATTTTAATGGGAATCATTGTCCGTAATATTGATAGCTTTTGCGAAATTTCCGCAGGAACTTCACAATATTCTATCATTTTGCACGAACAAATCAGTCCAATAACGATTATGCAATAGAAATTAGATATACACTCTGTTTTGTTTTATCTGACGTCATATTGACAAATGACCATCACAATGCGTCTTTTCACTTTAGACGCAAGAAATAATACAAAATGTTTCGAATTCTCGTTTTATTCAGCAACGAACTAGTAAACCATAAAGTTTTGTATGCACCACGGGCGTTACTAGATGTTTTTGCCCCTCAGGCGACTTCCAATCCCTCGGCCAGAGGCCCTCGGGTTTGGAAGTCGCCCTCGGGCAAAAACATCTACTTAACCCCTTGATACATAAATAACTATTAGATGTTGGAAGACTCAAAAGTGCAGAACGTTTGCAATTAAATGTCCTTCACACCATCCAACAACAAAATTTAATCAAAATCAATGGAGCCATTTTTTAAATTACCATTAACTAACTCCACGCTTTGTCACTGTATCGGGTTGATAATATGACCTTCCACAACTTCAGCTAGTTGGATAAGGCAACTTCTGAACCCTACTATACTTTTGGTTTGGTCATATCACAACTCTTCGGTACAGCTTCCATGAATTGAATACTTTATGACTTATGTAGTAATAACTTTCTTCTACTAATTTGCTTATTAATTGAATTTGAATGACGTTTTTGTTCCTCGAAATGCAAATGGATAGAAAGATATAATAATAAAATATTATATTCATCAAAACTATCTACTTTGACAAGAATTACTCGTCATTCCCGCACCTTAGTATTCAAATCGAAATGATCCATGACGTCAATGAAGTCGACGCAATTTAAAATATATTTAATGCTCAAATACAAGTAAACGTATCTTTCTTTCAGATGCGAATGACTACCTCCAAGCACTCCTCAATTACATTCAGAGGGGCCCAAACAAAGTGCGGGATATTTTTTTCACCCAAAGGACTGAAACAAAGACGAAAATCATTCATACACATTTAATGGATTTTTAATAATCCCTTTTGTCCTGTTGTTCTATATTATTACGTACTGCATGTATCCTTACAATGCATCACAATGTGTGATGCTAAAACAGATAAAATTTATATCAACACTGCTTTTGCACTTAATGACGACTTAGAATCTCAAGTATCTTTTCCATGCTTATTTTTTACTCATATAACGTAAGCGTTACTTGATAATTGTACGTTTGGGACGCCAAGAGACTGCAATTGGCTTGAAAGCACTAGTCCTAACACAGTCGATATTCTCATACACTGGGGGTTTTGGTAGGACCCAAGATCTTCGGACATGGAGACTGAAATTCAAAGTGCGAACGTGTTAGCAAACTGTGATAATGTAAAATTAAGTGGAGAAGTGGTGATGTAAAAACGAACGGTAAGCGTTGGCAATGATTTTTTGTGAATTTACCCTTGCATTCATATTGGGCCAAACGCACCCGCTCTGCCAGGGTCAACACTCCTTTTGTGTTCTTAAGGGTCACAAATAATTTATTCGGGAAACTGCATGCTAAAAGGTTTATTGTATTCGTGATACATACGTAATACAAAATGGTGTGTTAGAACAACTTAATAGAAAAACCGGGAACGCGAGGGAGCGCACATCCGTACGCCCCGAGAATAGACAACTGAATAGCCAGTGTTCTCATAGTGGGAGGGGGATGCCAGGCTGAGTCCAGTGCGCTGCGTGTTACCGACCACCCGCGCCAAATCACCAACAAACCAATGCGGGTAATTTTAGGGTTGATATACAACAACTCCCTTCGTGTATAAATAGTAGAATGCTTAAATTTAAATTTTTTTCTAGTAAATTCAGAAATTCAAATCATCTCAATGTGTTTCGCTGCGTTATGCATGGTACGGCTTTGATATCACGCATTGATCCATACCCCCCCCCCGTTTCGGAGCAGCCGAGCAAACTGCCGAGATCAACCCAACGGGGGAGTCACGTGTGGATCGCTTGAGTAATGAATATACTGCCGGCAACCATAATAAAGGTATTAGTTGTGACCCTTGAGACCTTGCAAGTTGCACACCCCTGCCTTATAATATGCCGGTGTCCATTCTGCTTCGGACACTACATACACACATGTACAGGCGTGCATTCGCTGTAACTTCACTCCGCATGTAAACAAATGCACGTGGTCGTCGCTTGTTCTCATTGGCTGACGGACACCACACACTACCCTTCCGGTGTCGTACGCAATAAGAGCTAGGTCCCTTTCCAAAATTGATTTATTTCTTGACACTCTCCATGAACGTAGAAAGCGTGAAAAAATATGCAGATATTTGTTGTTAATATCGTCAACATTTTATTTATTTCTTCGCTACATTTGGTAACAAGATTTAAATACCTTACTTCGCTCTGCCTCAAATTGCCTTTTAGTGTATGACTGTCATACATGCTACTAATTTTGTGCATAATTCTTGTGACTTACGCTTTTCATGAAAAATAATTCGTTTCAGTGTTTGTTTTAAATGCAGTAGCTAAGGAAAGAGTGTTCAGTTTATTTTGGTGTAACTAGAACAAAAGATTATGACGAACGCCGAGTGTTTCATTACTTTTCACTATGATAAGATAATACATCAACTATTACTTTATGTGCGTTGCAGTCTTTTTATT
>JAHLJT010009419.1:169932638-169959584 GCA_031308135.1 Acheta domesticus
TTCCAGTAGTTGGAAAGTAATTAAATCTCAATGCGGAAATTTAGAATAGAAGTAAAAGCAGCAATTGATCTTTTACCAAGTGACTTTGAGTGTTTGATTATTGATCGTATCCAATCCTGGAGATTTGCGAGTTTTTAGTGTTTTTAATAATTGAATGAATTTCAGAAGGGGAAATATAATCAATATTTTGGGGAACATTAAAATTTGGCAAGAGAGAGAAAATTGCTAACAAGATTGTAAAAGTGAATATTAGTAGTTGAATTAGGAGTAAACGTATTTTGGAAATGAAGACCTAGTAATTGAGTTTTGTCATAGTCATTTATTGCTGTAGTGGAATGTTGCTTAAGGATTGGAATAGATGTTTTTCTTTACAGATTCTTTTAAGAGTTGACCAGAGCTTTTTTGATGGAGGATGAATTTGTTTAATAAAGTTTTTGTATTCATTGAATTTATGTTGTTCCAGTTTAGATTTTATAATCCTAGATATTTTGTTTAGTTTAGTTTTAATATCTTTACGCCTGGTTTGTTGCCAGAATCGTCTTAGGGAGTGCTTAGTTTTAATAAGGTTAATAATAGGTAAAGGTAGAGGTTTATAATTTACGAAATTAGTTTTTGTATATATTTAGAACTTATGTGTAAATTATGATTTATTGCATCCGTGAAATAAGTGATGTACGAGTCTATGTCATGAGTTGATAATATATTTGTGGGGAATTGAATGCTGTTTTCAATATTTAATGTAAATTGTATTCCAATTTACTTTTTGGAATATAGGAGAAGAGTTAGAATAGGTGATATGAGAGTTGAATAAATGTTTATAATAACTGGATAATGATCTGAATCAAGCTCAGGTAATACGTTTTGAGTAATTGGAAGGTTTATGTTTTGTGTGATTAGTATATCTAAAATATCTGGGATGATATTTTCATTATATGAATAATACGTGGGTTCATTAGGGGCAATGAATTTGAAGATTATGATTAGCAATAAATTTGTGTAATTTTATACCATTTGGATTATTATTAAGACTTCCCCAGATTTGATTTTTACAATTTAGATCTCCGAGCAGTATGATTTTATCTGTTGTATTGTTAAATATGCTTTTAAAATATGTCAGCGGGAAATTATACTTCGGAGGCTTATACGCAACTGTAAGGTGGTAATGAATTTGATTGATATTGATTATTATTGTAATGAATTCGAGGGAGGGAGTGATAGGTGTATTATAAGAAAAGATTTGAGTTTGGAAGAAATAATAATAGCTACGCCACCCGATGCTATATTGTCAATTCTGTCATATCTGTATATTTTATATCCATGTAAATAAAATTTTTCATTGGGGATGAGATGCGTTTCGGTGATACATGCTATTTGGATGTTGTGGGAATAAAGAAAATGTTCAAATAATTGATGTTGCCTTTTAATTCCATTGGCATTCCAATTGAGCAGTGTTATGCTGTTAGTTTTCTTAGACATTTTGTTTGTTCAGAAGTGATTCTATGATTTGTTGAATTTGTGGTATTAGTGAAGATATAACTTGCGTAACTATTGTGGTAATTAATTGTGAGATATTTAATGAAGAAGTGTTAATGTTATTAATATTTTGAGAATTGCGAGCTGTGTTGGAATATGTATTTGACCAGGCATTAGGTGGTTTCTGAAGTGGGGGAAAGTCTGTGTTGTGGAATGTGAAGGTTTTAGGCTGTGTATTTGTATTTTCCAAATTATGTATGGTCTCTTGTGAAGTATTATTGAATTTAGAAGTTTTGTTGTTAAGTGCTTGTTAAAAAAAGGGCATCCTCTATAATTAGCAGTGTGATTCTGGTTACAGTTAACACAAATCGGAAGTGCATTTTGAGGTTTGTTGCAAAGAGAATAGTGGTGATTCTGATTACTTTGACACATCTGGGAGTTAAACGACAGTTTGCCTGTGAGTGATCAAATCGTTGACAGTTTTTACATTGTATGGGTGAAGAACGTTGAGTTCTTGGTTGGAATATTCACTAAGCAATGAAATAAGGTTTTCAGGTTGTAGAATTTCTTTACCTTCTTTGGAGTTTTGTAGGTCTAAAGCACACGTTTGAAGAGGTTTTCTGGATTTGTCGTAAAGTCTTCTAACACTGATTATGGGATATTGTAACCTAAATAGTTCATTATAAATGTCTATTTCTGAAATTGAAGCAGGAATGTTTTTAAGCATCACAGGGAAACACTTTTTTGATGGATCTTGATATGTATAAATTGAATGTTGTTTGATTCACTAAATTTGCGAAAGTTCCTAAAGTCCGTCAATAGATTGTGAACTGTATTTTTTATTTCATTTTTGCGAGACTTAGTGGTGTATTCATGTTGCACAATTTTTGATATATCTTGTATTAATAGCTGGTAATTTTTTCCAATCACTGTAAACGGTGGGAATTTTCACTTCAGAGTTAGAGAGTTCGTTATCAGGATCGGCAGTTTCATTCAAGATGTCGTATCTGGAGTATGTTGGAATTGAATAGGTTGGTTTACATTGTTTTTGACGTTTGGCTGAATTTGCTTCTTGAAGAGGAGGTTGATTATTTGTATTACCTGAAGTGTGTGTAAAGGTTGTGGAAGATTGGTTATTAGGTGGCATTTCTTCTAATCCGGGAGCAGCTTGAAGAACATTGATGGTAGTAGAAGATGTTGATTGCAGAGAAGAATTTTGAGGTTGATGTATCACATCTTGAGGCAATGACTTTTGACGTTTGGCTGGATTTGTTTCTTGTAGAGGAGGCTGGCTTCTATTTGCATTATACGAAATGTCTGTGTAAATGAAGGGAGGCTGGTTGTCCGTTTGCATTTCTATCAATCCGAGAGTAGCTTGAGGTACATTGACAGCATTCGATGTTGATTGAAGAGAAGCATTTTGTGACTGATATATTATATCTTGTGATAACAAATTTTGAGATGTAATATTTTCAGGTAAGTTTGAATTATTATTCTGCATTATTTGCAGGTCTTGATGGAACATATAATTTCAATGCCCAATACAGTCTCCCCGGAGGGGAAACTGTGAAAACACGTACAGAGTGAGTTACAGCTGGATTTATTTATGTCTGCAATTGATTTGAACAAATTTATGATAAATGTCAGTTTTTCTTACCAGTGGCAGGCTGGTTCGCTAATATTTTGTAATTATATTGATTCTCGAGCGGAAAACAGTCCGTATTACTTGGCACGGCCCTCTGGAAGTCTGCAAGACCCTGGAGCGGACGATGTTAGTACCGCGCGTAGCTATCGAATGTACTTGCTACTTGATTTTACTTTCTTACTAAATTCTCCCTTATATAACCATCTTTCTTAAGCGACCGGAATGACGAAGGATAATTCTTACCTTGTTTTTGTGTTGCGTTATTAAATCATTGAGTTATTTATTGTATTTAGCAATAAAGTGAAATAAATTAATTAGTCTCTATAATTTTAAGTTCTTGCTTATAGACGGACAGCGCTTTTTAACAGGTAAGAAATTTGTCTGTTAAAAATTCTAACCTGAACGTATAAAATTCACGCTTTTGTATCACTCTGAAGTAAACAGGATTACAAAATAGACCATACTTCGGATTCAGATTTTTGAATTTTACTCCCATTTGAGAATTTGAAATTGGACTGATATATTATTTAATTTTTAATGGATAATTTCTTTGCCTTTAAGAGGAAAATGGGAATTAATATAGCTAAATTGTGACAATAACTGGCAAGTAACTCCTTGGAAAGACTGTCATGAGCCAGGTATTGAGTGACGTACCGCTACTCCGTATACAACCCTTACTTTTAAATCTCGGGTCAATTTCTCAGGGCGCGGTGCCCGCGACCTCTAGTAAGCTTGTTATCTTGCCCGCGACATGCATTAAAACTTGTAAAGTCTTCAATATTCCCAGAAAAAGGTACGTATTAAATGATTTGCTGCAAAAGCTTTTTGCTCTACCACTTTCTACCCCCTACTCAAAACAAAGCAGAGATGTCCTACACCTTGATGCCACATCCGATTCAGAAAAGTATTGACAAAAGTACAAAAACTTATTACTGGCTTTTCTGGCTCTTATGAAATAAATAAGAATAGTGATTTAAATCATTTTAGGTATAAACAGTGATTGCTTTTGCCTACCACGCCTCATTCACAAGTTGAAAACATCCACAGTCCATCATTAGAGCGCACAACTCTAGAACCGAGACACTGCAGCAGTACATGCTGTGAGGTAGAGGTAAAGAACGAAGAGGAGAGAAGGAACTATATCATGACTAGGATGGTGAGCATCTGCGAATACTCGCTTACTAAACCATATCCTCTAAATATTTAAGAGAAAAATTAAGTTTAGGAGAAGGTATTTGATGATTTTAGTGATTTAGATCTAGTGAGTTGTTGATTTCCCTCATTTATAAAGACAAGTATTTTTAATTATATTGGGTTTTATTAAATGTCACATCCAACAAGACAGCGATAACAACAAAATTCACGATAACAAGGAGCACCATTCTTCGCACCAATTTCTCAATTTTTAAAGAATGCGTCATCGTTCTCCAAACATCCTCACGAAGTGAAAGATCTAAGAAAATTCTATCCTGTCCGGATAGAAGTCGCTTAATCCTTCCAGAAACCAAACAACGCACTAAAACTCGTGAACTTTTTCAAATGGCGCTCTCAACAAGATGGCGATAACAACAATCAACAACAACGAGCCGCGCCGGTCGCGGCGGGCAGAGACGGGCGGGGTTTGTGTCCCGGCTCTCAGCAGTTGGTGCCCGCCGCTGCTCTGGATGACGGGCAGCTTCTGCACGGCGCCGCAGCCGACGGTGCCGGCGACGTAGTCGGGAAGTTGGACTCGAGAACGCGCATGCGCCCGCGCTTGTAGTCGGCGAGCGCGTGCGTCGCCAGGAAGCAGTTCTGGCCGCGGTACACCGGCGCGAAGTTCTCCGCCTTGAAGCACACGTTGGTGTCCCAGCGGTACACCTCGTTTCTGGCCCTCGTAGCGGAAGAAGATGGCGGCCGCCGTTGTCCGTGCCCAGGATGACCAACTTGGCGGGTTTCGGGCCGATGTCCTGCGAAAGGTACACACATGTAACCAAGGTGTTAAAAGGTGGTCTTTGAGCTTGGAGGATTCATTGTACATGAAAATAAATTTTAAAATAATACGAGAAATCTAAATTTTAGGAGGTCGGGGAAAGTTTTCGAAACAAATAGCAAAAATGTAGCAAAAATGAAACAAAATTTGGAATATGGAAGATGTTACGTAGATGAAGTGGGCTGCCGGGTTTGGGTTGAATTAGGATATGAGAGTTGTGTCGAGATGTGAAAAGGGAAGGATGAAAGTAAAAGTGATTGAACTAAGGGAAATAAGGCAGACAATTATCTTTTAAGTGGAAATGTAAAAAAAAAAACGAGGATTCAGTATCAGAAATTCGGCAAGAAAAGTCCGTATCTTAAATAAGAATACAGGATGAAGAGAAGCAAACATCAGGAAAATATAAACTCTTTGAGTTAGTACCTCTTGAATTCGCCTTAGAAACATTGAATAAATAACAAAGGAGAGGGAAGGAAGTGTCAGACTTAACATCTATTATTATATCCATGCAAGTTAATTTGATCTCTTACCCATAAAACACAGCGCATTTGTCTAACATATTAATTCTATAATATAAATATTTAACAATACGAGAGCAATTCTTCTATTTACACACTGGTTTCGTCGTAGAAATCACCGGATTATGTAAGAAATTCGGATCATTTCGTCGTCGTTTTCCTAAACCCGAAGACTTTCTCTGGTCGTTTACCGGAGCGCAAAGAACATCCTCGTCAGGTTTAGGTTGATGGAGCGTAGCGACTTGGAAGAAAACGACGAGTCTTTCAAAAAGTGAAATAGAACATCATGTCGAAGAACAACATAATTTACCTTGTATTCACTTTTGATGGTTGCAAACGGAACATTAAAATTCGTTTTTGGCAATAATTATAGCAATCAGCGGATTGAAATGCAGTAAAAGTGTTGAGTTCCAACTTGATTGTTCGAGTAAAGTGTTACTTGACTAGAATTTTGCAGAGTAAATCGAGTTTTATTATCTCTTCTGGTTATACTCCTAAGGCCTAGTGGAGGAAAGACTTTCATTTAGCACATCAGTACTGTCCTATAATTACTGCATTCCGGATTAATAATACAAAATAATTACTGCATTCAGGATTATTCAAGTAATTAAAATAAAATAATTTAAATGATCAATGTACGAGATAACAGTATTCAATAAATTGGGTGAATTAATAAGGAAATTTAATTGATTTAGTTGTTATTTCGCAGAATGAATAGTCAAAATTAAATGTTTGTACTACATTAGAATTCTTTCATAGCGAATAAAACCTCTGATAATTTTATCGTGTCATCTTTCTACAGGACTCTAACACAATACTCCGATCTTGTATTGCAATAAAATGCCTTACGATACTTGTTTCGTAAATAACCATTAATTACCGCCATCTACTATTACTCCACGATACCACACATCCAAATGGGAATAGGTGAAGAGTAACAGAACTATTTTCCGATTTAAAAAGAGACACTTCTGACGTTCGATCAGCAAGGACGCGTTTATCCAATCAGGAGCGAACATTAATGAAGCGCTCGATTGGATAAACCGTGTTTAGAAGAACAGTCAGAAGTCACTCTATTCAAGTCGAAGTGCAGTCACTCGAAAACAAAAACTAGAACACAAAATTAAAAAAGAAAACTAGAAAACAAAAACTATTAAGCAAAAACTAGAAATAAATACTTGGAAAACGTACATTCTCGCCCGTGTTTTAACGCAAAATTACGCGAAGAATACTCAAATTTTCGAAACAATGTACATGACCTGATTTCAAATCGAATTTTAAGTAACAGATTTCATTAAAGCAAAAACCTCTGTTTTGAATATTTTAATTGTAGGAAGACTGCGAAAAAAATTTGAACTATTGTAATTTTCGAAACATCAGGGTTTTGAACTAACCTGCTCTGTTCTCTTGAACGTTCTTCATACTATCCAACAACAAAATTTAATCAAATGAGATGGAGCCATTTTTTGAAAATTTTGAAAATGTCCTAGGCGCTCCACTTAAAGTACTTCCCAAAATTAAAATACGAATTTGAAATTCAAGGGACCGCAACATCAGAAAGATCAATTGGGGAGTATTAATTTTGGTGAAAATCGGGTGAACGGTTTAGCCGCAATGGTTTTTCACAGACGGACGGACGGACAGACAGATGTTTTCCCGTCATTCGATTTTTCGCTATCAAGAACCCATAAAACATGAATTCTGGCTACACCAAGTATTAGAGGATTTTCTCTCTAAATTAGGAAGCAGATTTTTCCACTTGTTTGTTACCAGGGCCGTGCAATAATTTTCTGCCGAAAATTCGAAGTTTTTTTTCGCGCAGCATTACATAATTTTCTCTCAACTGCGTAAGCCAGTGATGTCAAAGTCTTCTACTGGTGGCAGTGGCCCGCGTCGTGGCATCGTAGCGTGACACGAGCTTCTCTACGCCACTAGCGTCGGGAAAGGAAACTATTAGTAACCCCGCCGTTTTACAATAGGGATGTTAGTGGCGGGGTAATAAACTGCGTGGAGGGGCGATTTCGTCGTGTCACTCGGGCCACGGACTCCCGCTCGTGGCATCGATCTTGACAACACCGGCACAAGCGGCAGCGAGAAATTCGAAATGGGCTCACCTGTACGCGTCCGGCGGCGGATCCGCGGCGCAGGTACTCGGTCTTGATGGCGAAGAGGCGGCTGCTGGAGAGGTAGGTGAAGTAGAGGGTGGTGGCGCCGCAGCTCTGGCGCACCAGCGCCAGGTAGAGCACGTCGCGGCGCGCGCAGCCGGCCGTCACCGCCTTGGGCAGCACCACGCGGTAGCCGCGCCCCGACGACACCTCGAACACCAAGATGGCGCGCGTCGCGGCGTCGCTCACGTACACGTAGCAGCGGCCGTCGGGCGAGTACTCGGCCACCACGTACTGCAGGCGCGACGCGGCGCACGTGAGCGCCGACAGGTCGATCACCTTCACCACCTTGCCCGTGCGCACGTTGATCGCCACCACCTGCAACAGAATCAGGGTTGTAGGAATCACGCACGTAGCAATCACGGTTTGAAGAAACGCGGGAACGATTAGGGAGTTTTTGCAACCTCGAACTGTGAATATTATCGATCTTCTGCTCATGCGCAGTTCAAGTTTAGCCTCAATTTTGTGCATCTGCGCATGCGCAGAAGATCGATACTGCTTAACGTTCGAGGTGGCAGAATCGCCCCCAGGTGCCCATCGAAAACGGTTTCAATAGGGACCGTTCCTTTCTAGGGAACTCAGTAACCGAGGCGTATCTACGGTATGGCACAGAGGGCACGTGCCATGGGCGCGTCTCACAAGGGGCGCTATTTAGAGTATACCCGCTCAAACAAATAACAATCTTAATTTGAAGTAAACTGTCAAGGGTGCAAATTCTTTGCTTGTCATTGGCGCCTGAATACCTAGATACGCCTCTACTCAGTAAGGTACCAAAGGTTAAGAAAATGATATACTGTTAGTAATAGTAAACTAGGAGATTCACTTTTAGAAAAAGTCTTGAAAAGATATAATAAATGATGTTTAAATTGATTGGAAAATATTCAACAGATTACATTTACTTGCTTCCGTTTTCCGGGAAATATTACGTCAAATTTTCAGTTGATATTGAATGTAATCTGTACAAAAATTATTTCAAAAATGTATTAGAATTGTAAAGTTACTTATGAAATATTACTTAATTACTTATGAATTATCCGAGTCACGCTGATGCGAGTAGATGTGGTATAGAAGTGACAGTTTCAAGGATGATTTCTCTTTGAACGTAAAACGAGCTTTTATGAGAATATCCATTAGGAGATTACTGCCTTCCGCCATATTCCAGAGGTTTAGAATGTACTTAAAGTACATTTGAAAAACCAACTTGAAAAATTCATTTGAAAACGAAGTTTGAAGTTAAAGATTAGGCATTAAAAAAAAATTGCACACGACTATTGATAGATATGATTATTAGTATGGATAGAAACTCATATTTAAGCAATGATAAAGGCAATTAATGTATAATAAAAGAATGCTGACTAAGCGTACCTTGGGCGGGCATCGGCGGATGGGGTTCTCGAGAGTGTTGACAATGCCAACATCCAGCACCCAGAGGATGTCGTTGGCGTCGAGGAAGATGTCCACAACGGACTGCAGCGCGCGGCAGTTACCTTCCTCCTGTTGACTCCAGCACGGGAACGGGAGCAAAGTGGCCTGGACAGCACACCGCAAGATTCTCCATTAGACAAGGCCACGCAGTGGGAGAAATAATACGTAATGCCAAAGAAGAGAAAAGAGTGTGAGAGACATCAATGAAATGGAGAAAAAAGTGAAACGGAAAACGAAGAATTAATGTACAAAGAGGGAAGTATAGAGAAAATATGGGAAAGAAAAGTGCATTACAATAACATGTTTTGACAAGGACATAGAGAAAAAGAAAAATCCGAGAGAAAATGATAAAAGAAAGAAGGAAAGAGAAGGGTGAGAAGAAAGAATGAAAGTAAGCGGGAAGGAAAGAAGGCAGGAAATAGGGAAGGAAAGAAGGGAGGAAAGAAGTAAGGGAAGAACGAAAGAAGGTAAGGAAGACGGCAAGAAAGAGGGAAAAGGACGACGGCAAGAAAGAGGGAAAAGACGACGGCAAGAAAGAGGGAAAGGAAGACTGCAAGAAAGAGGAAAGGACGACGGCAAGAAAGAGGAAAGGGAAGAAGAATGGAAAGAAGAAAGGGAAGAAAGAAAGAAGGAAAGAAAGAGGGAAGGGAAGAAGAATCGAAAAACGAAAGGAAAGAAAGAAAGGGAGAAGAAGTAGGAAAGAATAAAAATAACATAAAGAAGGGTAGCACAGCGGGCAGAAGCTTAAGATCGAAAGCCAAAGAGCAGGCAATGTGAGCACCTGGCAGCCGCGCGACTTGAGCGAGACTGCGCGCCAGCGTGGCGGGGATGCCGGGCGGAAGCGCGGCAATGGCCACGAAGGCCTCGTCGCGGTAGATCTGCGCGCGCGTGGCGATGATGTTCTTGCCACGTAGCGCCCCGACGACTTGAAGATGGCCTTGGTGGACGGGCACGGCCACTGGAACTCGCCGCCCGTCCACATGATGGTGCGCGTCGATTGGTCGCACGACGCGGCGCTCGGCGACACGGCCCAGCAGCACGCCGCCACGGCGCCCAGCAGCAGCGTTCGCATCATCCTGCACGCACGCACGCACCCAACGGAGCTTAGGCTACGGACGGGCTCAATAAGCGTCAAGCGCAGGGCCACCGGTTTTAGTGATATTTGGTGAGAAAAAAGTATGGAAAATGCGAAAAAATATAATGAATGAACCTTTTGATTATTTACGCTTACATTTTCACATTTATTTTTCTTATTGTTTGATGCAAACTGACGTCTCAAAAAATGCCATTTTATAGGAAAACTGTTTTAATCTGAGGCGGAACCATTATTTCGCGATCAAAGACACGTGTTTTATCCTATATACATCTGTTTTGTGAACTCTCTTTTTGATATGTTACTAGTATAAAATAATTATTTTCTAAACGTATTTATTCACTTTATGAAAAAATGACAGTTTTCAAATGTGCGACTAGTCCTTGTGAACTGATCACATTTATTTAATCCTAATACATAAACCAATTCTATTTATTGTATATTTTAATTATGAACTTTTCAGTTTGAAGTATATTTATTTGTTTAAAACATGTATACGTTATAAATAATTATGCAATAAAATAAAGAGGGATGCTTTTCTACAAAGAGCACAAGGACCTGAAATTTGTTAGACTGACAATCACTACACACACACACACCCCTTCCATTTCTTATGAGTAAAGGAGTATTCTTTTACATATTGACAGATAAAGAAACTACGGTACTCGCCCATTACTACTTTTATGCTGTTAATTGTACCGATTTTTTGAATTTCTATCCTATGGAAATTTCTATTGCTTCTGGAATTAAGTGTTTATTCAATTACATTAGTATTAAACTGTATGACATTCAAACCTTTCCGTTTATTATGGCGCTAACATTATTGCTGGTAGTTTTTCCATCGAGTAAATTTTATGTGTGTTCTGGGCCTCTCTTGTTTCGCATATGAAACTAATTGTGTCCCCTCCCTCATTTCCCTGTCAACCCTTCTAAGACTCTCTCTCTCCGTCACTGAAGTTCTTGAATTTCTTTTATATATATATATCAACATATCCTTCTCCAGAATATTATGGAGGGCGTTTGACAAGAAAACAAGGTATCAAAGTAATATCGGAAACGAATAACAGAAAGATTTACCAACAAAATTAAAGTTAGGAATAAGAATACATCTACAGGTTATAATAATAGAAATTTCTTTGATGACGTATTCTATTGATTTTATCGTGGAATATTAGCCCTGAATGGAAATGTAAGTTGGCCTCACGTCAAAATTCAAAATGTATTGACACGTACAGCGACACTGACGCGTCATTGTAGCATTCATCTGTTCTCACAAATTGCAATTTGAGGAAATGCCAATATTCGTGTTTCTTTTAATGAACATTGAAACAATGGGGTGGGTCAATGTGTTTCACGTCGATAACAAGTCAATTGTGGTATTAAGCAATAAACATCAGTAATGAGCAGAATACTCGTAACAGTTTGAAGTTATTATGAAGTTATCACAATATTTTGTATTGATTATGTTTACTGGACTATGGTTTGGAATTCATCACTCATATTTGCAATAAATAATTTGCTGAAATTCATTCACCAAATTGCCTTTCTTAAGAGGAATACATCTTTCACTTTTAAACAGAATTAAAAGTAGTTATGTGGCGTCTCTATATGTAAGTTATGTCAGAACACGCAAGAATATGCATTTGTAGAAAGAAAAGAAGTATAATAATTCGAATCCTGATACCTCTCAACAAAAAATCAACAGATTATGTTATTTTATGCAATTGCTACGTAGAATTTATGAGCATACATTTTAATATTGCTCACATTAAAATAATGTGATCAATGTAATAATTTTCGAAATAGCGCTACTTATCAAATATAACGTTAACAATAGGGGACGATGGTAAATTGTGTATTATAGTTTTCAATTAATTCTTATTCTGTTGATACGATATTTCAATACCTGAATATGCATTCATTATTAACTGAAAATAATAAATCGATATGATTGATATATAATGATGCATAGGAAGGAAACTATTTTGAAGAACGAAATGAAAAAAGTAGCAATTCAAAATAATTAAACTCGGATGCGTTTCGATATCACTTCGTGACGCTCCGACATCTTTCGAATCGACATCCACACTTGCATTCTACGAAACTTGAAGCTTAGCAGGACTTCATCGTGGGGCGCGTGGAGTGTTCGCATACTCACGTGTCGGCGGGCGAGTGGGCGAGCGAGGAGCTGCTGGTTGAATGCACAGCGGCCGTGCGGCTGCGTCTGCCCCTGTCCGCCCGCCGCGCCCTTTATACGCGTCGTTGGCGCAACGCGGGTCTCGCGGAACGCAAACACGCGCCTGCTGAGGCCAGCGCTCGGGCCCCGCGCCCGCCCCCGCGCACGCCCCCGCGCACGCCCAGGCGCACGCCCCCGCTCGCTGCGACGCGCGGGACGGCGCGGCCTTCCAGGGAAGGAATTGCCCTGGACCGCTCCTTCCGACTCTGGAACGCTACCGCGCGAACCGAATCTTACTGGAGAAACTAGTTGAACTTCACTTGAGGTTTGTGTATGTAATCGGATAGCTTGCGTATGTCTGTCCATACGTCCGTCCGTTTGTTCGCCCGTTCGTTCGTTAGTTCCGTCCGTCCGTCCGTGCGTTCGTCCTTCGTTCGCCCGTTCGTCCGTCCATTCGCTCGTTCGTTAGCCCGTGCGTTCGTTCGTTAGACCGTCCGTCCGTCCGTTCGTTCGTTCGTTCATTCATTCATTCGTTCGTTCGTTCGTCCATCCATCCATCCATCCGTCCGTTCGTTCGCCTGTCTGTCCTTTCGTTCGTCCTTCCGTTCGTTCCTTTGTTCGTTAGTTCGTCCGTTCGTTATTCGTCCGTTTGTTAGTTCGCCCGTTTGATTGGTTTATTCATCCGTTGTTCGTTCGTCCGTCCGTCCGTCCGCTTGTCTGTCCGTTTGTTTGTCATTTACTCCTTAAAAAATCCTTAAACCCCCCTGGAAATTCTCTTCCTCTTCACCGCTTAGGGCATGAGAGATGTCATTCGAATATCTTGTCGGACTCACGTGATATACACGAAACTACGTTTAAAACTGTTTGACGCGTCGGGGACGCATCACTTACCTATTTTGTCACTATCACAATCATTTATGAGAATGGTAAAGGAAAGAGGTAAGGAAAAAAATAATATCAGTGTCCTCTCAATGCTTCGGCCCGCTCCGCTCCATTCCGTCACACCCGACTTACCTTGCCTCGCACCAGTTGTGGTCCACTCCATCCTGCTCTGCCACATTCGCTACGACAATCGGTTGATATGGGCAGTTCGTATTTGATGCACTGCATTTCGGTAAATTTCTAGAAACAAAAATCAAATTAAATTATCACTGCGCATTGAGCGGTGACTGTCAAAATTGTATGGTAAGATCGTAGAACTACTTATGACACAAAAATAGTTAAATTCGGATCAGACGTTTTGAAGAGATTAGTTGTCAAATATTGATACATTAATTTTAATTTATTCACCAGGTAATGAGTTGAAAAATAGAGGACTAAATGATCATCCAAAAACGTTCGACATTTCAGTGAAATTCCTATCGAATTCGATTTGCCATTCCTTAGGTTTTCCCCAACAAATTGTTGGGCAAAGAGAGGTAAAATTGTAAAAGCTATTATGTGAGTTTGTGCATCACGTAAGTAACCGTACGGTTAATAAGACGACAATTATTGGACCAGTCAACGATGCTCAAAATGGCAAATAGCGGAAAGTTGTGGCGTAGTTTTGATATTTGGGTCCTACAGGTTTCTGGGGTCGCTGAATACCGAATACCAGATTTAACAACAAAACTTTTGCCCGAAACAACTGTAAAAAGTACGACATTTTTCCGTTTTTTCAAATTAAATCGGAAAACCATCCACTTTTCACAAATAATGGTCATATATGAAATGAAGAAGATGAAATTGCAGACATTTATGCCTTTAGGGTTTTTTCTCCAACCTGCCTTTCAGCCGCTAGAGCAACGTGAATTTTGGTGTTTTTATAATTTAAATTGTAAACCTTCCTCTATTTTTTACCTTTTCATTGGACTATATTTTGATATGTCAGATACACACTTTATCGTTAATTGAAACTGGCATTAATGGAAACTTACAGACAATAAGCGTATACTTTCCATATAGAATATTGCTGAAAGAATAACCGCAATTTGTCTCATAATAATGAACGTCATTAAAGTTCGCCAAAACTCATCACGTCTTCTCACTCCTGTCTCCTTATACCCTAAAGTAATCTTATGAATAGCTACTTTTAAGAATGCAGTTTTTAGATGAGAAGAAAATGTAACTACTCCATAATCCGAGCTACAAAGAATACGTAAGTTCAATATTTGTTTTTGTCAAAAATTTACAAATAAACATTTTTAATGTGTATAGTTAATATTATGATGTAACAATAATAGAATTATTGCTGGTGCTACAAGCAATTGTAATGGATAAAATTATTGTAATTGTGAATAGAAACCGCTATAGTTCTCATCTCTCTTCGTGAAGCTTTGTGAAGCACACAAGTTCCCATTTCCAACTAACTAAACTCTCCAACCAACTAACACTCTAAAACACTGTTTTCCTCTTTTCTAATGGCTTTCAATATTTCTCACACCGCGGAGTACGTTTTTCACCAATGGAAATTAACAATACATAATTGTCTACAGTACCGTAGTCCTTTTAATTCAGATAAATTGAGACATTAATGATTAAATTCAATGTAAGAATTTTGTGCTACATTTTCCATGTACGAGTACTTTATACAGTTACTAGTTCCCAAGCCACTTCGTGCGTGTATTTAGGAAACATACTCCCCACCCATCCACCCCCACCCTACCCCTACCCTCTACCTCCAGCATAATACATAGGATGGCGTAGTGTCAAATGACGTAACTTGATGCTTCCTGCAAAAACTATATACAATTGAGCCCAAATGTATGGAATTTTCGCACGTGTTAATCTAATACAGTAACATTAAATAACATTTGAAAATATGTGTTCATGTAGTACCTCTAGTTTTAGTAGTTCTGAGTCATCCAGCAGTGGAATATCATTATCACCATCCTCAGCGATAAGAGCATGCTCTATTCTTACGGGACTAATGACCCTAACAGATGACGATTCTAGAATCCCTAATCAATCAAGTGAAGCAAATATGACCAGGGAACGGTCATTCCTCAATCTGCAGTTTTCTTACAGCTTCCTCTGACGAAATGTCAATTTCACCAGTCTCATAGCATATTGTCGCTTCGAAAAGGAAACTTGCAGGCTCCTTGTAACGTCATTAGGAAGAATCTCTCTCTTCTCATGTTATTTAAATAATTACAACTGTTTAAATGTGGCCCTGTTGAAGTCTACACTTTCCAGTAAGTCATTGCAATTCAGTAAAGCTTTATGTGTTTACATTTTGAGTACATTCATTCACAAAATATTTCCTAAATCACCACTAACTTTATAGTATGTGTTTAACACTCCTCCTTTCCTCTGAGAGAGAAAAAACAGGGCTATAGAATTGAGGGAAAAAAACAATTTTGCAAAAAAAAGTTTTTGAATTCCTTAAATCCTTTCTTAATTGAAAGTAAAATTACATTCTATGCCTACTGCATACCTTAGTATTTCACATTTACTTTTTTATATAAGTAGTTTTAATATTTTCCTCCTAAATACATTTTAAATGCTCTTTTTAAAACATATACATTTGTCCACTCTAGCCCCGTAGGGGGCTAATGTGGACAACGCGTAGAACTAATGTGGACACACATAAAAACAGTTATTTTTTGTTTTATTGGAATTTTTAATATACTCTAACACAACACTTGTTATTAGAAAGTGTTCAGAATGCTTATCAGTGTAAAGCATCCTTCAGTATTTCCTCATTGATATGACATCTTTGGGTTTTCCAATGTGTTCTGACCATCTGAAATGAGAAAGAAAAGTAACTAATTAAGGAAGATAGCATTTATAGTTATTATTGCCAACAAAAGTTACAGATAAATTATTATTATTATTAATCAATAATTTTCAGAACAATTATATTTAAGTTTAGGCTTGCATTGAAACGGTGTGATGTTTCTGTAGCATGAATGAATCATATATCAAGCTGTCCTAAACAGTGTAGGCCATTTAACTAAAAATCTGTACTCATCTGTGATTATATTTAGACACACACTGAAAAAAACTGTAAAATGTTGCTGTTCAATATTATGGGGTTTGTGTGGACAGTCCTAAAGTCAAAGTCCACATTAACCTCCACCCTTCAGTTTGAAGATTTTGTGTCAGTATCACTTTATAATAAAATGAAAAAAAAAACTTTTACTAGCTGTAGGAGATAGCTAAACCTTCGTGTTTTCGTATGAAGTACATTTAAAATCAATATTTTAAAAACAAAACTCTATATTTACTTTTTTAATGATATCGCAACCTTTTCGAATTCAACCACAAAACAATTTTTCCACTACATAAGGAACACTGAGGATCTACTGGCGTACTTGGCTGGCATAATGAGGTCTATATGACTAATATCTAGGAAATATTTTTTAACAGATTACGTGAGTTACCTATGGAATAACCAAATTTGTCCACAGTAGACCACAGTCCACACTAGCCTCCCTCTCCCCTACTTTGTTTTGGGGCAGAAGGAAATAGGGTTAAAGAGTGTGTGTGAGTGCTGAAGTCTTCCTGTTGGTTATTTGGGGAAAGGTATGAGAAGAGGTGGAGGGAGTGGAAGAGTCTTAAACAAAATATGTGCTCCACATTCATCAGAATTTGATCCAATTAAGATTTGACTATAAGCTTTATTAAGCGTTTTCTGAGTAATACAAATGCCTAGGAATTTGCGAGTGAAATGGATAGTAATGTAGCGGCAGCAAGTGTGTCTTTGTGTAGTAGTTCGAATTTGTTACATAATTTAAAAAAAAGCAGCAGTCCTTTGATTGGTATTTGGTGTTGAATTTGCAGTTGCTAGACTTGAGATAGAATTGGATAAGAGAATTTGAAGGTACTGTAGATTTAAATGTATTTTCCCAATACAGCAACACTGATAAAAAGTTAACATGAACTTTCATTATATCCTATTAAAATATTTTCTAGCCCTGGGGTGACACTTAGGAGATGGTCATGACGTATTTTATTTTTAATAACACAACTCCTCCTAAGACCATCTGCCCTGGAGTATGTAAATATTGTGCCCTGGAGTATGGAAACGAGTGTTCGGATATATAGATTGATTTATTAATTATTTCGGGCTCGTCAACTGCTAAGGCCATTATTCCCGTTAGTGTAGTGTATGTTTTACCACTGGAGGTAGCAGTTATCATTTAGAGCAGGATGGAGAGATTCGGCGCCGAATTAGCCGTCGGCTTGTGGGGTTTTCTCCAAGACATCTCACACCGGCGGGGCACCGCCCCCAGCCGGGACAAGCTCTAATATTCCGACTGGTATTCCGGCATTGGTGGTAGTATAGTGCTTGAAAGTGTGTGTGTAAGTAGAAGATATGACAAGGAAGAGGAAGGAAAGATCGCGCGCGGTCCGTGACTCGTTTGTTTGAGCATGGCCCTGGCATTCGGCCCGGAATTCCGGTGTTAATCGGAGAAATAACGGAAGACTACTGATGAGATCAGCCAGCCGCTAGAATTATCCTCCAGGCAGCAGTAGAGTACTCTGTAGGCGAGCGTTCGGAAAGAAGTGTATGTCGAATCCCTTTCTATGATTGAAAAGTACTATTAAAGACAAAGTTTAGAATGGAAAAAAGAAAATAGCCGGCAGAGCAACATGTGACGAATGCAACGTGTGGTGAGTTAAAAGGCAATTCGTATATTTGCCGAAAAATCTTCAAATTTTCAGCACAATTTCAGAGTTATCGTGTAACTGTTACCGATAATATGTCGTTCTTGCAAATATAATTATTTATTCGCCATATTCAAAACATCCGTGAAGAATTCTGCATTGACTTTCTGTTCTTAGTGAACAAATTCTTTTTAAATTTCTTCTCTTGTGTAACCAAGAATTTCCAGAAAGAGGTGTTCACCTCCTCTGATAACCTAATATGACGTAGCTTTTTACGTCTCCCAGTGAGCAAGTGTACAACACTCACACCTGACGCTTCCGGCAGAACCTTAGTCTTCTTACTCAGATTGAATTCGCAGACATTTTCTTGTGTAAACAAAAAGTGAACGAGTGAACAAAAAAGTAACGAATAAAGTGCATTATTAATTAGTTATGACAAGCAGTTTTATACCCATAATCGAATACACAAATTAGGGTTTCATTTTTAAAACCCAGTTTTTTACATTATCTAGAGGTACTTTTGTATTCATACTATTTATTTATATTTTACTGCATTTTACTATTTGAATTTCAATACTACTCAACTTTGTATTTCCACTGTTATTTCGTATTGCGAATAGCATTTCAAAAAGTACATAGATCACACATGGGTGATGAAAAAAAATTGCATTGCTTCTCAACCATGTAATTTCTTCACGTACACAGCTGTAGATGACTGTTATGCCCATCTTAACATGTAGTAGTACAACGGCACATACACTCTCGAATTATTTCTGAATTTGCAATTTTCGAAAATTCAGAGCGTTCAAAGAAAAAGAGACCTGTGCCATTATTTAAGCGTACCTCATTATATCGTGGAAAAAATTGAGCAGTTTTTTGAGAAAAAGTTTACTTTAAAAGTTTGCACTAAATTCAAGCAGAGATTACGATAAAATACTAGATTTTTCAAAAATTGGACCTGTATTTTTTACATGTCCTTTTTTAGAACAGAGTTAACTGAAGACAATCTATCTTCAATTTTGTAGTTTTACAATATTAACTTTTTGGAATTTTTCAAAATACAAAACAGAATTTCCGAAATAGAACGAGCAGCAATTTTTATACTGTTCCTTTAAGCGGTTGGTTTTGTACGTTGGAAAATGATAAACAAAACATTTGAACCGTTTTTGAGAGAAAATCGTTTAAAAATTGTCGACATTTTACGCAAAATTACACGAAAACTACTCGTATTTTCGAAAAAGTTGTACATGACCTTATTTCAAGATGTCTTTATGGAACAGGTTTCATCCAGGAGAAAGAACTCTATCTTTAATACTGAAGTTGTAGAAAGATGCCGAAGAAAATTAAATTTTACAATTTCGAAAAATTAGGGATTTTAGCGAAAACGAGACTTATACCATTCTCTTAATTGTGCTTTACGCTGTCGGAGGACAAATTTTAATTAAAGTTTGAAGCAATTTTTGAGAAATTTTTAAATATTTGTGAGGCTTCATGAAAACTACCCCCAAATATCGAACTGTCCGTTTTAAACTCGCAGTACCTTTAAATCGATCGTGCAATATCAATATTGCAGAAAATCAGCTGAATGGTTTTCGCGCTAGCTTTGACTATAGACAGACAAACACACAGACGGGCAAGATGACAGGTGTTTTTCCGTCAATCGATTTTTTGGTATCAAAAACACGCAAAACATGGATTGTGACTACACAACGTGGTAGAGGAAGTAATTTACCTCGTATCTATAGGAAGAAGATTTTTTTCTAATTCTTCCTTACGGGGTTCGGCAATTAGAGTTTTTACGTCGATAATTTCGTTTTCCGACTGACGATTACATTACTTTCTCTTCTTACAAAGGGCGAGAATGTAAAAATGAGTTATTGCTCTGAACATCTTGAATATTGATATTTTAACAAGAATGAAATCTTAATGATATCTCCCCCACTGGGGCACTGCCTCATTTGGGAGAGACTCTGACCACCTGACTAAACTCCCGACATGTGTGATGATGTAGTTAATGTAAGTGCATGTGTGTATGTAAGGAGAGAGGCTAGGGCATGGAAAAGGAAGGAAAAATCGCGCGCGGTCCATGGACCGTTTGGTAGGGTACTGATGAGGTATTTGCCTGAAGTTGATCGGTGAAACCATAGAAAACTACCGATCAGAGCTGCCGACCTCAAGAATTTTTTTCTAGACAGCATTGGAATTCGACCTAGGTTTGTGTCGAAAGTGCCTAGTGTCGAAACTTGCCACCGTCTGGACTCGACTTAAGACTGGAGAAGAAACAAATTTTAAGTTCCATAATAACATAGACTCTGCAGAATGCTTCAGATCAAATGTAATACACTTTCAGGACACGAAGATGACCAGTTTTTTCGAAAGGACATGTGGTGAAAATTTTGCATAATGATGTTAATGGGGTAGCCACAGATAAAACATACTAATATTTAACAAATTCAAAATTTTATTTGCTCCAAAACTGTTAATCCTTTCTTCACCAAACTTTGCAAGTGTTACAGATTGACACACTGTAATTCCAAAAATTGATCTATCAAACAAAAATTCAGTTTTTAAATATACAATTTGCCGTACAAAATGGCGACTGCAAAATGTGGAGGTACTTACTGTTTTAATGATTGATAACATAATTTTTTTAAATTTTGCTAGAATTCTTATTTACATCTGTAGAAATATACTTGGGATACAACTTGTAATGAAAATAGCAATGATTGTAAATGAATGTGAATTGTGTGTTTTGTTTTATTTCTGACAGATGAAATTTATATATTTTTTCACCTATAATTAATTTATTATTTCTGAAATGTGAAGAGTGAAATAGTTAAATTTGGAGCTATGGGTAGCTCTAAGAGATCCTGAAAATTTGAGAGAGATCACAACATTAGAAAAAAGTTATTTTTAAAACCAATATAAAAATTTACTTTTCCAGATAATTACGTTTGAAGATTTAGTGACATGTTGCATTAATGTGCAACGCGTAAATTTAACCCTCATAACTTCTTAACTAAAGCAGGTATAAATATATTTTTTTCACTGAAATTAAGATCCAAATGTGCCCTTTGAAAAAAAATCTATTCTTTTGAACTCGGATAACTATACCTACTCCTTAATGTGATATTTGCCCCTCATTGGTAGGCAACCCTCCATTCACTGATGTTGTGCAGGTATTGGAAATCTTTTGGTTAGCGTCAGAACATGATATGCCAACATATGCCAATGCATATTGGATTGTTTATCAATCAGGAGCAAATGTCACATGCGTAACATAGATTTCCCATCACACGTTAATTAGTAAAAAGGGATCTTCGACTCCTTTTGTGATATTTACGGGCTGTTTGTGTACGGTTGATTCCATTCCACTATACACCATCGTAGAAAAAACACATTTTGAGAAGGAAATTCTTTTTATTACGTCATCCCAATTGATTTTATTGTTTCGACTGCTCGATATCTGCAAGGGGACTCAATCTTAACTTTCATACGGCAATGTTTTCATGGATAAAAAAAACACGCCTACGAGTTACATCTGCCGAACAAGATTCTGAAGTCTGAGGTAAGTCAAACGTTCTACATAATATAGTTCGCGTACGTCTAAAATAGTTGGTATTCATAAAACTATTCTTCTTGAACAATTTAAAATATTTTAAGAATTGTTTTACCGTACATTGACCATGAGATCTGGGCGATAAAGAAATCAAATATTACACAATTAATGATAAAAATATATTTTTTAATGATAAAAATGCTCATCCGTATTCAGTGTAGCAATGAGGGTTGTTTTCTTCACGTGAGGCAATTAAGGATATGCATCTAATATACCTATGTTTTGTAGTAAACGTTCGAATTGACCTATAAATGGTTCCCATTTCTTAAGAGTTTTCTTATTTAAAGATGTAGGGTGTGAAAGACAAGCGAATCGCCTCCTGTTTCCAAGAACATTCCACTACCATGGCAACATTGCCTTGTGTGAGGTCTTCTGATTCGGACTCTGTGCGTCCAGTCAATTGCATGGGTAGCTCACAGCTGATATCACAATCCGTAATCCCATCAGCAAGACATGCGGAAGCCATTCAAATATCGCCTCTGAACGCAGTTTGCGACACATCAGCTTCATTTTTCAATCAATTTCAGCTTCATTTCTCAATCAATTTTCACAAAGAGAATAAATAATTTAATAAAATTTTAATCTTGTAAATAATTACATGGCTGGTTCAAAATGCTGATTATCTTATAGAATCAGCTACACTTTTGTATCAACGAAACATATGAAAACGAAGTTCAAAGATCGTGGTCTCAAAATTCCTGTCGTCAAATAAGCGTGTTTTTTTTTTGGTTCATTTAAACTGGCATCGACAGCTAGGTCATTAGCGACTCAGAAAATATACAACAGTAAAACATGCATAATTAATGGAGGTTTACATATTCAGTACAAGGTACAATATACAGTTTGTTTAAAGGATTGTACAAAAAAGAAAGAGTTGTAACACTAATACTTACAAATACTTATCGAATATGCCTACAAAAAATGAGCAAAACAAAGTTAAAACGCTTGATAAACTATTAGTTACATATACATCAACAAGCACTCAGAGAAAGGCAGTATGCCAAAGATATCCTACTACATAGAAAGTGATGTGGTGTGGGATAAACCACACTTCTTTGAAGTGTTGTTGGATGAGGAACCATTTTTGTGTTTTAAATGTGATAAAATGATAAAATTGATGTCTTGATGTTTTGAAAATTCCCTGAATTTGAGAATAAAAATCTATAAATAGTGTAGGGTGGGGTCCGATAGAACGTGGCAGATTGGGCAGTGTGGTATGGGACGGGTGATGTGGGATGCAGCGAGGTGGAGCGGGAAGGAGAAGGGTGGAATGTGGTGAAGCGGGAGGAGCGGAATGGAGAGAGGCGAGACGGAACAGAGAGGGGTAGGACAGGTTCGAGTAAGGCGGGAGCCGGGTGGGGGGTGGTGGAATGTGATGGGGGAAGAAAGAGTAGGGTGGGAGAAGGGCAGGGCAGGGCAGGGCAGAGTGGGGGCGGAGAGGAACCGTGCTGGAGATACCAACATATATAACTCGAACCTTGTTCTGTCAGTTAAATGCTTATAGGGTATTTCAGCTAGTGTGTGTATATATGTATACACACACACACACACACACACACACACACATATATATATATATACATATATATACGTGTGTGTGTGTGTGTGTGTGTGTGTGTGTGTGAGGCCGTTATTGGGTTGTTCCTTGGTGGCAAAAATGGGAAGTCTGAAACAGTTGGTAGCGTTAACAGATCCAGGAAGAGAAAATTGTGACCGTTAAAACTGCTCCGGCATTCGACTGGTATTGATTGACATGAAGATGCCGAAGAAAAATGTCAGATGAGAGTTGCCGGTAGTTAGAATTCTCCGTCACGCAGCGGCTGAATACTCGGATTCGAAGACTATGATCTCCCGATCTGAGACAATACAATGGAAACAGTTGTTTCTCAGAGCCATCAAGTTTGGCAAACTTAGGAGAGTCAACTTTATTTCCTTGCTTGCTGAGTAATATGTTTCCGATTATTTTTGTGACAATTTCAAATGTAGTTTTGCTGTTTTTATACGTAGTGACCTTTTAATTCATTGCAATCCGTTAGATCCTTTTGTGACTTTCGTACCCATATACGTACATTTGTAAAAACTGTGATAGTTATTTTCTTCATTTACTAGCAATTAAAGAAGTTCTCTAACGATTCAAAATACCGTTGATGTTGTTAACTTAACTGTCCTAAATATTTTGATTACTTTTAAACACTACCATGGAATACTTTTACAAACCACATGTTTCAAATAGCTAAGCAAGGCTTTACGCTTCATTCAGATCATTATTTATTTCTCTTTGACCTACAATCACGTAGTGCATACATTGGTTACGCATGCAATAAAATAAAAATGTGAGTAACAAGTTTTTTACCTTCCTGAAGACAGGACCGAAGTAAACCTGCCACACCCAGCTTTCGCTGAAGTAAGAATCGATCATTGCTCCAGTTTTACCTTGCCGGTTTTCGATGGGCGTTGATTGAATAACCGTTTCCCTGGTTAGGCGACATCGGCATCAAATGCCAAAAAATGCATAAAAACTAGTAAACACCAGAATATTGAAGGTACATCAAAACAAGGAAGTCGATCGTAGAAATTTTTTTTTTTAAGAATTTGCTTCTGAATAGTGATTCACTCGTATCAGTCTGAAGGTTGTCGCAATAAAACAAGGAAGAAGAAAGATGGAAATCGTCATAAGATTAATTTCCTCATAAATAAAAAATAGAACGTTTCACAACTTCCTTTAAAATATATTAGTAAAAATGAATGATAAAATAAATTTATAAAATTAGGTGCAAAGACAATGTAAATCTGAGACACTGGCTATTTTTTTAAATAAATCTATTGCTGGTTGAAATTCATTTCATTAAAACAAGAGTCATATTTGTTTGGAATTGATGTAATATCGATGTGTTTAATCCTCGCTATTAAAATAATGTGAATTTATTTGTACAATAATGAACGTCGTGGTCCAACAAATAACGAAAAAACTACAACCCTTAATTGAAATAAAAATCTGTTTTAAATAAAACATTTAAAATTCTATAAATCATTTTATTCATCCTAAGAGAAAAGTAATCGCAATCCGAAATAGTTTGAAAGCCAAAACCGGAAAGTTACTCGAAACGGTTCGATGCCTTGCTTCCCATAATTCCACACATTAAGTACTTCAACTTTTACATTACGTCACTCATCATGAACATTCTCACGACCGGCCCAGAAAGTGATGCCTCTTCTCCATCTCATCAGCGAGAGCACGGGGCGATGAGGTCGACGTCCCAGCCAGACCCGGGCTCCGGCACGAAAACTAATTGAGAAATGGCCGGGCCGGCGGGAGGGAAGCGATATCGACAGGCGGCGAAAAATCACCGGGCGTCTCCCTGGCGAGCGCCCGCAAAAAGGAACACCGGACGACCGCGCCGCGCTGCCCTCCGCCCTCGATATTCCGCAAAGAAAATCATGGCCTCCTATGACGGACGAGCTGTGGACGAGCTATCGGTGCGCTTCGGTTTGCTACCGCACCGCAGCGCCACTGTCGCTGCTCCAGGGAGGAAATGTGTGATGCAAGGGCTAGACCAGTGGTGTCATGGTCTTCTACTGGTGGCTGCAGCACGCGTCGTGGCACCGTACCACGCCACGAGCTTTTTCTGCGCAACTAGCGTCGGGAAAGGAAACTATTACGAGTAGTAGTAACCCCGCCGTTTTACAATAGGAATGGCGTGGTCTCTGGTGGCGGGGTGATGAACTGCGTTGGAGGGGCGATTTCGTCGTGGCACTCGTGGCACGGGCTCCCGCACGTGACATCGACCTTGACAACACTGGGCTAGAGAGTGGAATGGAGAACGTCTTAGATGTGGACGAAAGAAGATGATGAAATAATTGAAAGGTGTGGATTACATTTGTGATATTTTGAAGGATCTGATTGAAGGATAATGTTAACCCGAGTGGTTCACTTATTTGTACCAAAAGGATTTCAAAGTTGAAAGCGGTGAATGAAGGATTTGTCATAGCTTACTATATAATTATCTTAGCAACATCAAGTTGTTAATGTATCCACACATTGCAAAGAAGGGGGACCTTCAGAACTCGCCGCTTAATTTCGATTCTATTCAAGTACTGGATAATTTTGTTAAATTAATAATTTGTATCATAAATTAATATTCATATTTATGTTAAACATTACATTACATTAATTTTTACATGTTAATGTATGTATATGTTAAACAACATGTTAATTTTTTACTTCTACAATCGTAAACAACGTATCCCAAGAAATTTGTACTTAATATTAAAGACAAAACGTATTACACTTGTATGTCCAATAAAGACGATTGTATCTTGATAACATGTAGTGATGTGGTTTGGTACATTCCTAAGACTCAAAGTACTAAAATATTTCCAAAATGTATTGTAAGTTGTCAGTTCTTGAGTGAATAGTCAGCAATTTTTTTTTACTCAATACCAAAGACGCTGTAAGAATTCAAATTCTAACAAACACTTGTAAATAATCCGTTGTAGAATTTAAATAAAAAGCATAGCACAAACAACGTAATTGATTTCAAGTTACTAAAAAATCAACGTGCAAAAAGTCATTGGTGTATTTCCGAGCCCCCTTCTCTGGCAATACTAGTGTTAAAATGTAAAAAAAGTGTTTATCCAACTCTTAACAAACAAAAGCTGTGGAAATTCAGTTTTTTAATCATATGAAACACGTTAATTACGTATGATTTATTAGCATGTTTTGTAGACATTAATAAGAAAAACTTGTGTTAAATTTTAACTCGAAAAACTACATTAAGATATTGAAATTGACTCTAGACTCGATTTTACAGAATAACGTTATTTATTAATGAGTTCCTTTGCAAGGAAATGCTTTTAGAAGAGCGTAGTAATAATTGAGACTTCGTTGAATAATAGAAGTGTGGTTCATACTGTTTCGTACCAGGTCGATGCTGGAAAAAGTTTTCATGCGCCAAGGCTATCCTTAGGAAATCATTAGTTTTTTGGTTCTTTTGTGAAGGAGACTCCCCTTTTTCGCCTATTCTGCTTTGCGTTTGTGATGCGCGCATTAGCGTTTTTGCCTCTTTATTCATAAATTCCCCGGGACCTTTGGCGCTTTTTCCGCATCGTAGCTCATTTGTTTCTGTTCTCGCTCGCATGGCTCACTTAAAACAGAAGAGCATCGTCTCTCGTTCGGTGTTGGCGCTCCGCCAAGAGCCAGCTAGATACCTTTGCGCAGTAATTTACCTTTGGATACTTTGCCTGTCGTTCGCAGAGACGTCGAATGCATCG
>JAHLJT010009419.1:169960584-170176861 GCA_031308135.1 Acheta domesticus
AAAATTTCAAATAAGAATGAAAATTAACTTTTTATTGTCATGCTCGGCAAGAACAGTTTGTATATATAACAACAATCGTCTTTCTTTTCTAGATTCAAAAATAAAGTAAATCTTCATCTGAAGTGAATCAGATTACAAATCCTTCAACTCCAACACCAACTTACCATCTCTCTTGCCATAAGTTAAGAGAAACTCGGCATTCCAAGCCGCACGAACCCTTCCCGCAGAGGGCGTTAAAAAGCCCCTTCGACGTCGCGTCGAGCCGCAGCTGCTCGTTAATCCAGCTCGTTAGAACTTTGACTCGCGTCGAATGTCACCTTGCTTCATCGCCCCGCTCTGCACTCCCTCGCTCCGCCCCCCTGCTCCGCCTCACCCTGCCCTCTCTGTCCCCTTTCGTGCCACCCGCTTCGCTACGCCCCTCCTTGCCCCACGCCTCGCCCGACTTCGCCCAGCTGCGCCTCGCCCTGGCCTCCATACTTCATTCCTTCCCCCTTGCCCCACCCCGACCCACATGACCCATGCGACCCACCCCGACCCTCCCCGACCCTCTCCAACCCTCTCCAACCCTCCCCGACCCTCCTCGGGCCCCCCCGACCCTCTCCGACTCCTCGCCCTCCTTGACCCTCCCCCGACCGTCCCCGACCCTCCCCTACCCTCTCCAACCCTTCCGACTTCCCCGACCTCCCCCGATCCTCCCCGACCCTCTCCAACCCTCTCCAAACCTCCCCGAACCCTCCCCGACCCTCTCCAACCCTCTCCGACCCTCTTCGGGCCTCCCCGACCCTCTCCGACCCTCCTCGGCCCTCCTTGACCCTCCCCGACCGTCCTCCCCCTCCCCTACCCTCTCCGCCCCTTCCGACTCTCCCTGACCCCCCGATCCTCCCCGACCCTCCCCGGCCCTCCCCGACTCTCTACGACCCTCCCCGAAACCCTCCACAACCCTCCTTGACCCTCTCCAAACCCCCGACCTCTTCCCGACCCTCCCCGACCCCCGGACTCTCCCCAACCTCCTCGGCCCTCCCGCCTCTCCCCACCTTTTCCCCTCCCCGCCCTCACCCGCCCCGCCTCGTCCCTCTTTGCCTAGACTGCCCCGCCCCCGCTGCGCCTCGCCCTGCCCTCCTTCCAATCCCTCCCCGCCCCCGCCCTAACATTCCCCTCCCCGCTCCACCTCGCGATGCGCCGCTTCGCGAGTAATTGTGGCACGCGGCGTGCGGCGCGGATTCTCAGACACGGGCGGAAGGCCGACGGCGCCGGCGAGTGGAGAGGGCGAGCGAAAGGGCGAGAGAGAGGATTGGGGGCGGAATGAAGAAGCGGGCGAGCGTTTGGGAGCGGAGGCGAGGGAGGACGTGAGTGGAGAGAGGGCAACAGAACAGACAAGAGGCAGGTTGGAAGAGAAGCGGACGCGTTTTGTAAGAGGACGGGGCAGGGGGGAGTGGGAGAGAGGAGCAAGCGGCGGAGAGTGCGGCCGAGAGGGTGAAAGGGCGGACGTGCGACTTAGCAAGGGAGGCTGGGTGAGATGGTAGATGGGCGCAATAGGTGGGCAGGTGCGTGGGAGTGAGCGAGTGGACAGGTGTTTTGGAAGGCGAGAGGGGGTGAATGAAGGAGGACAGAGGGCGAGATAACGAGCGTCTGAGAGGGTGGATGGGTTTTTGATTGATCGATTGATTGATGATTCCAGGCGCGTCAATTGCTAAATTCATTAGTCCCGTAAGTGTAGTGCATATTTTCCTCGGGAGGTGGCGGTGATATTCTCCCCGCTGGATGGTATGATCCGGCGCCGACCTACCGTCGGCCAACGGGGTTTCCCTCAACCAGATATGTCCATCAACGGCGCACCGCCCTAGCCAGGACAAGCTCTAAACTCCCGACCGGTGTCCCGGCATGTGTGGTAGTGTAGTACATGTGTGTGTAAGTAAGGAATGAGAGGTGAGAATAGCACAAGGAAGAAGATGGAAAGATCACACGCGGTCTGTAGCCTGTTATTAGGTACCGCTCCGTACTGGCCTGGAATTGATCGGAGAAACTACCGATCAGAGCAACCGGCCGCTAGATTTCTCCTCCAGATAACGACTGAATTCTATCTACATGTGTAGCCAGCGTTCGAAAATCCTATCACCGTGGAGACTCGAACGTAGGACCTCCCGGTCAGATGCACTGCAGTGACATCAGCTGATGTCCTAAAACCACCTCTACTGACGTGGACGTTCGGTAAAGGCAGGTAAACGAGGGGTCGTGCGTGTGAGCAAGTGGGAGGATTGACGAATGAGCAGATGGCAGGTGACCGGTAAGCGGGTGAGATGGCGTGTGGGCGAAACACTGTAAAGCGAACAGGTGGGCAAGGGAGTGAGTGGACAGGTGTTTTGGAAGGCGAGTGGCGAGCGTGAAGCGTACAGACGAGCCGGTAAGAGGGCGAGTTAGCGAGGGTTCAAGAGTGTGGATGGGCGATCAGGCATAGGGTAGAGACGGAGAATTAAGGGACGGTAAGGGAGCGTGCGTGCTTCGGCACGGGCGTGTTCGAGGGAAGATAGTAAGGCGTACGGCGCGCGGCCACCGCTGCGCAGCTGTCGCGCCTAACGAGCCCTCGAAACGAAGGAGACGCGGCGGGGTGGGGAGGGGAGGGCGGGGAGCCACGCCTTCCAACTGCAAGTTGCGCCGAAGCAACTAGTCGCAAACTTCTACCCCGCCTCCCCGCCCCGCCCCTCCCCCCCCACTGCAACTGTCTGCTAGAGGAGATTCGCAGGCGTGCTCACACGAACTCTCCACAACCACGTCTGTTGTTTCTTACTGGGACTCGGAATGAGCAACTCCCCTCAAGTGGGACATTCAAGAGTATTTAGTTTTGAACCTTCGTGAATGACAGTCTGTTGGATCTTCTTATTAAACGATTAAAATAACTAATTATTTTTGTATTAACCTTCCGCTGGCGCGCTGTCGTAAATTTTACAATAGCAGATTATTTGTATTTGCTGTGAACTCATTATTGGCAAAGACTTCTGCGTTCTTGGTATTTCTTGCAGGTATCTGTATTGATGCATTGCTGCAGCCACTGTTTAGTTTTGCACGCGATATTCAGTTTTTGTAACGCTCTATTCGGATAAGTGTATAGTGACGTTAACTTTACGTGTTGGTGCGCCTGGTGTTGTTCTAAATATTGTTTAATAATTTGGCCTAATCTCAATTTTGTGTAAAATGTCCAGAGAAAGAATTCATGTGAATGAAATTCAGAAAATTGTACACAAGCTGTCTGATCGGGGGCGTATTATGTACTATGTATTGGGTAGTGATAGTGACAGTGACCCCTGAGGGATTGAAAACATAGCCGAGAATCAGCACGACACTGAATCGGAACCAGAGCTTTCAACTACTAAATACGAATGTTTATCAAATGATATGTTTTTAGGTAGTAAATACATTCTTAGATATTATAATGCGACAATTGCAATGTTCTACAATTTATTTGTTTTATTCATAGGTTATAGAATAATGTAAAATTTACGACACTCGCCTCCTATTTCACCATCGTATTCACACCATGAAGAACTCGTGGTTTATGCGCACCAGTTCTTTGGGGCGCAGGTGGACGCGTACACAATGACTTTCTCATTTGACTGGGCATTCATTGATTTCAGTTATTTTTATGTCTCGGAATTTAAGGGTAGTAACGAGCTCTCTGAGCGACGCGAAGCATTGAACTTCTGAGTTCACAAAGCAGCCAGAAACAAACTTCCAGGCTGCGATCGTTGTTGCAACTCCCGCCTGCGGACAACTGGAGGGAATTCAGTCGCGTGTTCGTTCAGTCTGCGTTCATTTTCTTAGCTCTCGAAATGAGCAAACTCTAATGGAGTTAGTAAGTTTACATCAGTAACCTAACCCAAGGGTCACCCTGTCATCTTTTAAGATAGTTTTCTCCTCGTGTATTTGTAATTGGAAGGTAGTAATTGAACTAAATCTAGTCTACTCAATAATTTTGTAAATATCAACTGTTTTGAAATTAATAATGAAAATATAAATTATCATTGCCTACTGGCTTAGTGGCTTGTGGCCTGGGCACCCACGTATGCGTTACATCTGGGCTGCGGGTTCGAATCTCGCTGAAGGCTTTGATTTTTGCAATCTTAGATTAAACATTACATCTGTTTAATTGAAATTTATTTGTCAATTAACAAATATTTGAAAGGAAAAAATTTCAATCACAAACTCTGTATTATATACACAGTTTTAAAATATTTAAAAAATTTAATACAATACTTTTTTCAAACCTAGGAAAATAAATTGAGTTTTCAGTTGTGAAGAGGCATTATGGTTCGAAGAAGGCATGGACTGCGCCTGAGCTTCAATCCTTTTCTAAATTCCTTTTCTTTCTCCGGTTAATATTGAAGTTGAAAATTTACTGTTGGAGAGGGTCATTGTGCTCGTAAGTTTATACTATGATTGATGTGGGCTCATGAATCACATCGGCACGATGGGTAGGGAAAAGTATGTGTATCCAAGGTTTACAAATCTGCAGTAAACATATTGTCGTCAGAACCCCTACAAAACAAAGAGAAGGGTAATAATAATATTTTACATCTACCATGTAAATTATGAATTTATTATGAACAAAAAATTCAAAATTTGATTGGGAATCTGCAGAATCTGCAAAATTTGAATGGGAATTGTAAATTCAATATAATCTGGTTCTGCTTCCAGCAACGTCAAGTTGAACGGTTTTATCTAGTCATGGGCCTATATCCCGAGTGGGCCCATGGGCCTATATCACACTGAAAGGTTCAACAGCACCGGAGTCACTGGTCAGATATTCAGACAGGCTAACTCGGGACAAACTTTCTATCAGGTTTCACTCAAGTAGTAGTTCTCACTTGAGTAGTTTTAATTTCTCTGGTATTTTAGTAGTGTCATTACAAGAATCACAGTGTTTTACAGTACAGAACATTTTGTACTTGAATTCTAAAATGTAATCAGTTCCCTGTAATCATCAGTTTTTAAGTACCCACCAGCGGTTGGTGTTAAGTTATTCAGGTGATCTGCATTTTAAATAGTTAATGTATACAACTTTAAATAGTGCTACAATAATTTAAGTGACACCAATCAACAGGTAACATTTCAAATTTTTACACTTAAAAATTGATGTAAAACTTCCATCAGATGGACTAACGAAGCACAGTGGTAAAGCAAGATTATACCAGCAAGTTAAATTGTTAATAAGAAGAATAAAATCTATCTTTATTGGACTTGTTTCATTGCAAATATTCATGAGACCTTATTACCAATCCACTACACTACGACCTCACTTCCATTATTGGCTGATGAAATAACAATACAGATCAAACTTTTTGGTCAACTTCACTGAATATTGTCGGTCTAATAAATCGTTATCATTGAGTTGATCTGAGTCGTAGCAATCCCCGCTTTTCCAAAGAAATTCTATCCAATAATTTTTAAATCGAAATCTGCGTGTATCTTTTTGCTTCTTCTTAAAAAACGAACTTCGTTTTTTACAAAATGAATAACTGTTAGGGTGTTAAAAAATATGAACTACATGTTGACAGCTCTTTCGTGACATGATTATTAATAGCTCAGTAATTGCATAATCAGTGCATAAATTTATTTTCACATAAATAAAGTATTCGTTTTCAGATCTTCCAACGATCTGTAAGGAAATTTAAATTGAACACAAAAAGCCCGCCGTTGTCGGTATTGATATCTTTTCAAGTTTGAAACGTTATTTCTACATTTAAATGTTATTTCCATTTTAAGCAAAATACTCACAAAAATTCAGTGAACTAAATTAAATTGGACGTGTATTTGAAAACGACGTGGAAATAACAAACACCCAGGAGTTTGCGTAGCTGATGACTACAGCGCCGCAGCAAATTAAAGAATTCGGTAAATATACATTTATGTAGAATTTACAACTGTCACTGAATATGAATCGGTTCGTACTTTATGACTCGCGCACTCACCATTTTCGCAGGCAGATCGATGGGGCTGTGTGGAGTGAGTCGGAACGCGATGGACAATATTGAGGTCGACGGGGCGGGAGGGGACGAGCTGCGCAGAACGATTTGGTTACCACATGCTGGCAAATTATAAATTACTCAGCCATCGTCCAACCGATGGACAGGATTATCTCCGTCGGTTCGTTTAGAAAAACAAAATCGCAGACCGCAAGGCTCCGTCATTTCCACATCAAATCGTTTCCCCGATTGAGATGCGTGCAGTGGTACACCCCATCGCGTTGAGCATATTTCTGTTCACAGATTAATTTTCTGGCTGTTATGCAGAACGCGGCATTACAAATACATAACTTGTGGATGTGGTCGCATTTTGCTTTAGGTCGCAAAATACCTACAACTTTTTACATAGTAATTCACATCATTAGCACATTTTTTCTGTCGCCAACATCCCTTTCGCAAACAATATCAAGTTTAGAGAGATGAACAAGATTTCGGAGGATAGGATTTTCTTCTTTTGTATTCCAGCATAATAAACGACCTTTTCTGTTGCATGAAATCGTTTATAATCGGGCGTTTTACGGCACAAATGATGACGTATTAGATTTTATGGCACGAATGATTGCGTCATCACACATTCAGCCAATCGCAGTGAGAAAATCGGGGGGAGGGTAGAGGTAAACAGAACAGCCGGCCACAGTTTTCTCGCATGGGATGTCAAGTACCCGAGACATCACTGGAAAGTTGTTTTGCAAAAATTAAGTTTGATTCTCTTAAAAATTTAAAATACTGTCACACAAAAAGTATCGTACACAATTCGCTTATAATGTTGCTTTATTGCATTCGTACCTCCCTCCGAAAGTCGCTCGTTTTCAAAACATGTACTCATGCAATAAAAGTTAACATTATAAACTAATTGCATAAACTACTTTTACAACAATACAAATAGTGCATTCAATTCTTTAGGGCAAAGGGAAGTTCAAGTAAATAGGGACTTATCTGCAAACGTTATTCCTAAAGAAAAACAATTCACGACAAATTGTGTACAGGCTTCGTTTTGAAAAATGGTAAATTATTAATTCTTTTAGGTAGGAATATAAAAAGTAGGAAAATATATTTGTGAAAAATTTTTATCATAAAACGGCTTTGGGAAATTAAGGAGTTTAAAATGGAGTTGGGAATGATGGATAAGTTAATTTGGTTGCAAGCATACGGGATACGGAAGCTACTAAGAGAGATGAATTTGAGATATATTTAATCTCAGCTCAGAAACAAAATTTCAAGAAAGAAGAAATATAATAACTTAATTCATGACAATATTTTACTTTTTCGGCATCAAGTGTTTGTACTACTATAAACAGGTCTGGCTGTAGATTACATCAAACTTACTGGCTTTTGTCTCTGTCCTGAATAGAAGGGATCAACGTCACTTCCTTCAGGATTTTTACGAACGAAAAAGTGGAAAAATCCGCTTGCTAAATTTAGAGAGAGAATCCTTTTACACTTGGTGTAGCCAGAATTTGTTTTATGGGTCCTTGATACTGAAAAATCGAATGACGGGAGAACATCTGTCTGACCGTTCGTACGTCTGTGAAAAACGCTAGCGGCTAAAACCGTTCACCCGCTTTTCTCCAAAATTGATACTCCACAATCGATCTTCCTGATGTTGCGGTCCCTTGAATTTCAAATTCGTATTTTATTTTGGAAAGTACTTTAAGTGGAGCGCCTAGGACATTTTCAAAATTTTCAAAAAATGGCTCCATCACATTTGATTAAATTTTGTTGTTGGATAGTATGAAGAACGTTCAAGAGAACAGAGCAGGTCTCATGGTCGTTCAAAACCCTGATTTTTCGAAAATCGCAAAAGTTCAACATTTTTTCGGAGTCTTCCTACAAATAAAATATTAAAAACAGAGGTTTTTGCCTTAATGAAATCTGTTACTAAAATTCGATTTTGAAATCAGGACATGTACATGGTTTCGAAAATTTGAGTATTCTTCGTGTAATTTTGCGTTAAAACACGGGCAAGAAAGTCCCAGTTCTGCCTTACAGCGTACACTGAAAAAAAAGGGCCATTGACTCTCAACCACAAACCCATGGTTAAGTGTCTTCCAGTTGTGACGATCGATTTATACATTGCGGCAATAATCAGAGAGTATATGGCAATAATCGCCATAGATGACGTGCTGGTAGTTGATTGTCAAGCTAACCAACCAACGAAGGTTGGGAAATACGCGATTCTTATAAACCATCAGTTGACTTCATATAACGTTCTAATTGGTTCCCGCAACCACGGGGTTCTCAACGCCTCCTCAACGCTTCGGAAATGGTTGAGTTGACCAACCTTTGGCGGGAGACCAGCGCGGCCTGAGGATGAATTTGACAGCTGGAAATACGGACGAGTTTCAGAGTGTGATTAATAAGGACTCTGGAGAGAGTGTTCACTTAAGTTTCTAAAAGACGAAATATTAAGATGAGTATCTGCTGAATCGATTCCAAGAGAATGCTCATTGTCACTCAATGGTAAGTGAAACATTTTTCATGTGAGGTTACGGTCACATTACTCTAATCGAGTAACAAGTATTTTTAACGTATAATTTATGATTCATTGCAGGTTTATCGTTTGGCGGTACACGAAGATGTGTGTGTGTATGTGGAGGGGAATCCAGTACTTAATTTGGAAAATGAGTGTATTCTGTTGTGAGAGTAGTTAGCAATTGTGCCGAATCTTTATAAGACGAAATTTTCGAATCTCCAAAATTCTGTTGAAACTTGGTTATGTTGATCATGGTATTTCGTTGTTGATGAAAATACGCAGTATTATATATGTTTATAAAAAGTGTTGAAATGTGTCAGAGAAGTTGTTGATTAAGGCCAGTAAACTACACATGCAGAACGTTTACACAATGGGCATTGTAAAATGATGTGCAACTTGATGTCATTGAATGTGTGTTTCTTGAAGGATGAGTAAATAAAGGCAGTTTTAAACAATCAAGTTAAGATGCATGTGATTTGAATTGGACATCACAGACATGAAAACCTCAATAGACCCTATTTGATGTCAGCTTTTGGTGACATCCTGTGGTGCTGTGCTTTTGAATTCTTGCAGTGTTCTTTTGTTCCGTGCTGTGTTACATACCAGCATTCACATTGAAATGTAGTGTACATAAGTGAAAAAAGTTGACAACTGATTTATTTGCACTGCCATGTATTGGAATGTTTTGATGCATTTGTAGTTCATCAAATATTTATGTTTGCTATGGTTCAGCAATTTAATTAAGAAAATTGCTACCATTTTATTTTATAACTGAAGAAAATTGTGGAGCTGCAAGCAATCTAATGTTCTTCAGAGATATTAAATTCCATTGTCCCTTCTCTGTTTCCTTTAATAAATTAATGTAGTGTTTTGAGTAATCAGATGAGTTCCGTATTATTTTATTGCTTAAATTTATATTTGTCAAATGAGAAAATGATATCTTTCAGGATTCAAATATATGTAAGTAAAATCTAAACTAATATTCTGCCCATGTCCATGCTTTTTTATTGTTGATTTCAAATGGTATATATGAATCTTAAAGATTATACAAAGTGAAGCTTGACTACAAGCCTCTGTATACGAGATGGCAGGTACGTCAGTAAACTGAATGAATTGTTTTTGGGGTCCAGCATTTGTTAAAAGTATTCTTGTGATTCTGAAGATTGCATGCATTGTTTGGTAATTGTCTCTTTAAAAAAATTCATTAATTCATATCATCTCTTTGATTCAAAATTAATCAATTACTTATTGATTTTAATTTTATTTGTTTATTTTCATCTTTAAATATAAATTAATAGCGTCCTCTGCGAATAGAGGGAAGTGGTTTCAGTGTACAATAGTATATTAAAAGAATCAATTACTCAGTCCTTCTTTATAGGAAGGGTTCATTTCTAGTTTTCAAATGTTGTGGGATTTATTTTTGCTCTTTTCATACTTGCATCAAATCAGTAATATCAGATATTTGATAATCGCTTCATTTCTCATTGAATATCAGTAAGGTATATATTTTAAAATTTGAACACAGGCTGCGACATACCAATTGTGATGATCTTATAATTAAAACTAATTATATCTAAAACTTGTTCCACGTGGCAAGGCAAAAATTATTCAATTACATTAGTCATATCCGTTCCCCATCATTTTAAATTATTAATAATTTAAATACTTCAGGTGTATAACCTGACGCCCAAAATAATTAATTAACTTATTTTCAATTTCAATATAAGAATTTTAATAATATTGTTGAAAGTCATTGTATCATTGTGCTAATGAAAAAAAAACCAGCAAAAGTGTTCAACAATCCATGTTAAAAAGCATAATTTCTCAAACCTTACATTCCTAGAACAAAATTAGTCAATTTTTAAACAAAAATGACAACGAACAGGCTTATAACATATCTCAGGTTTAGAAGTGTATCTCTACATTCTGTACATACTTGTTATTTGTAAAGCTATGAATGCTCATGTAATTGCACATTTTTTGATGCAGTACTGTGTGATAGCGCTTCTTTGAGGATTGAAAACTTTTTCAATCCTCAATAGTAACTTTGTAATAATTGGTATCTCATGTAACAATGCTAACTTCAATACTGAGAGGTGAGAATTTTGTTTCTATAAAAAGTATTATATTCAATTTGGAACAATCAATTTTTAAAGACTGCTGGCATTTATTTTGTCTTCGATTTCTATTGTGAAAAAATCATAAATATTTTTGTCTAGTTTCAGGGAACATGCAATTCTAATGTCCAACATTGATCTACTATGTAATAACTAAATTTTTATTAGAAAGAAGACATGGAAATTGAACTAGCCCTCTCATGTGAAAATTTAATTGCACTGTGCTTTTGTTAATAAAACTTTGTGATTTGGGAACACTTATTATAGTTTGGGATGATGCAAAGAAATGGTCATGATTAATGCATTTATAAAAGCTATTTCCTCTTGTAATTATTATTTCTTCATAAACAATGTTTACATTGTTTCCTGACTCACTATTTTTGGACCAACGAAACTTATTTGATTAGACTAATTTGAACCTCATTAAACAGTGAGAGGCCTGCAAGTACTAATTAGAAGTTCAATAAAATAACATTAATAATGTGCATAAATAAAATGGATTTTCATCTCTTTATCATATTTCTTATTCTAAAGGAGTAAGCGCTGCATGCAATTTTTGTGTTATACAAGGCTATGGGCTGTTTCCAAAATGTTCTTGTGTAGTTTTTACTACATAAGAAAACTTGCATTGTTCTCAGATGCAAAACTAGCATCTTACTTTTCAGTATTTGGCTTCATTGTAATGTTTATTTTTTGTGGCGCCTAGGGCACTTACTAGCTAAAACTTGTTGCTGTGAAATGTTCATTTTAAATGTATAAAAGATAATGTAAATAATTATTTAAAATATAAGGAAGCATTTATAAGTATCCATCAAGTGTTTTTCTCATATCAATTTCCCAAATATATCTATTTCAATTGCTTTCACATTTGTTCATATTCCTGTTTGTGATTTTCATGCCTGCAAAACTGTTATCAGTTTAATGTGATTGAGTTAATGTGTTAATTTATTCTGACCCTTGTTTCAGTGGAGTCATTTGCAACTTGGTCTTAAAAGAGATTATGTGATGGTTAAAACTAATAAATTAGTTTCATGGAATGTAAGAAATTTAAACTTTATTTAGTGATGGTTGTGTGCCACAAGTTGCAAATGACTTGGTGAAACAAAGGACTGAAGAAATGAACTAAGAAATACTCTATATTTTTGAGTTGGTTAATTGATTTTACAAATACTGTATTGAGTTTTGCTTAATTTTTTTTGTGTTGGTTAGGGGTCTTAAGAGTGTTTACTTGTTGCTATTAAATGTTAAGAGTGAAAATATTTGGCAAAATATTATGAATGAAATTATTTCAGAATTAATTTTTATATATCTAATTCTATTCAGCAAGTACTTTAGTGTCAAGTTTGCAAAAATGTCTTTGTTAAAAAAATCTTCAAATTGACTTCTTACTTCTTTTTCAGTTGAATTTTTAAAATGTAACAATTTTAGAATCATGTTCATATAAAATTTGATTCCAGACATTGTTACATAATTTTACAAAATTATACAAAATTTAATTCATTTATCCAATTAATTTACTCTGAATTTAATTGAAAATTTGAATTTTGACATTGTCTCTACTTGTGTTTTTGAATTGTCTTGCATACGCACAAATTTATGCAATTCTGAAAAATTTTATAATTTCTTAACTACATAACCAACAATTTAATGCTACAGGTATGAGTACAAAGAAGGTAAGCATACATGCAAACAAGGGCTGATGCAAAATTTTCCATTTTTGGTGTAAACATTTATCTAGGAACTAGCACTAAATTTTGGTTTATTCAACCACCCACCGAAGTTCCAAGACAGTCAACCACGCACTGCAAACATTTTGTGGTTCAAGACCCTACGTCGGCAAGGGAATCACAAGACCCAGCGGTGGTTGAGAGCACCACGGAGGTTCACACATGGCGCCGAGGTTGCGTCAACCACACAAATAGCTGGGAAATATTTTACTATTAAATTTGGTTGGGAGAACCCAATTTTAATGTGCGGCAAGCAATCCTTTTTTCAGTGTAAGTATGTCTCGCATAAAACATACTGCGCCACTCCTTAGATTTTTTTATTTATCCCAGTCCCGCCATACAGCGTAAGTATGTCTCACATAAAACATACTGCGCCACTCCTTAGATTTTTTTATTTATCCCAGTCCCGCCATACAGCGTAAGTATGTCTCGCATTAAACATACTGCGCCACTCCTTAGATTTTTTTATTTATCCCAGTCCCGCCATACAGCGTAAGTATGTCTCACATAAAACATACTACGCCACTCCTTAGATTTTTTATTTATCCCAATCCCGCCATACAGTGCATGTCTCACATAAAACATACTGCGCCACTCCTTAGATTTTTTATTTATCCCAGTTCCGCCATACAGCGTAAATATGTCTCACATAAAACATACTGCGCCACTCCTTAGATTTTTTTATTTATCCAGTCCCGCCATACAGCGTAAGTATGTCTCACATAAAACATGCTGCGCCACTCCTTAGATTTTTTTATTTATCCCAATCCCGCCATACAGTGCATGTCTCACATAAAACATACTGCGCCACTCCTTAGATTTTTTATTTATCCCAGTCCCGCCATACAGCGTAAATATGTCTCACATAAAACATACTGCGCCACTCCTTAGATTTTTATTTATCCCAGTCCCTCCATACAGCGTAAATATGTCTCACATAAAACATACTGCGCCACTCCTTAGATTTTTTATTTATCCCAGTCCCTCCATACAGCGTAAATATGTCTCACATAAAACATACTGCGTCACTCCTTCGATTTCGGGAGTCGACCAATCGCCCGACAGAGCAAAAACTGCGGCGGGCAGACGGGTCGTCACGCACAAGTTTCTTCTCCGGAGCTGCGTCGTCCTTTCGCATATCACCCAGCGCCCCCCTCGCGCGGCGACAAAAGTTCGCGCTTTCCTTCGCCTCTTTGTGGAAGCTTCTGGAATTGCTTCCTGTTGTTGCCTCGGAGAATCGACGCGCTCGTAAGAACGGAGAGGAAGCGAAGTAAGCCGCGGAAAGTGTCGTTGGCGGCGGCGCCGCTATGGTGTGGGGTGCCGACGAAGGTTGTCAGGGCAACGAGAGGAGGCAGACTACGGAGACAGTGCTGGGATTCTCTTTTGTGGTAGGAGAGATGTGGTTGCCACGCGGGAAACAGATGTGAAGCGAATGTTCTTTAATGATAGAAGAACTGACACATTACGAAGTGAATTGTAATGTATCGTACATGGTCCCTTTAGGTCAGTTAGGTGTAAGAAGAAACTGCTTTCACAGCTGGTATGGTACTGGTTCACACTGGTGATATGAGAGATGTGATTGCCACGCTCGAAATGGAATTGATGTTATTTTAATTGGAGAAGCTATGGATAGACTTCTAGTAGTTCTTGTTTTTCTATGTATTCAGGTACACAGAGGGAACCGTTGTTACAACTCGTCCAAAGTATGTAATCGGTCTCACACGCCCAAATTGGAACAGGACGCTGGACAAAATGGTATCTGGTTACCATGATGTACCACTGATAGCGACACGCGCTTTGAGCTGCCTTGTAAGACGACTGGCGGAACGCCTTTCATCACAAAATTAAGTCGCTGCCTGGAGGAGAAATCCAGTGGGTAGCTGCTCTGATCGGTAGTTTTTCCGTAGTTTCTCCGATGAACACCAGGCGAATGCCAGAACACTACACTTACTACACTTACTGGACTAATGACTTTAGCAGCTGACGTGCCCGAAACTAGTCAATTAATTGTAACATTTGTAGTTTGCCAGATATCATAACACTCAACGTATCAAAATACGGTGCCTCAATAGTAAAACATTTATTAGTAGGTAGTGACGTACAAAAGAGATACTGGCGTCATCGCGTAGCAAAAAACAGCGATGCTTCTCAGATCCGCTTCAGTTATGCACGCAACTCGCAAGTATCAAATTGATGGAATATCTCAAGGTTTACTAAAACATCGGCTTACTAAAACATAATGAAAGCATTCTAAATACGTTTGGTTTTGGAATCCTTAGATTATAAAACTACACATGGTGATGTAATACAGTTCGTATGATGGGCATACGAATATTAAGCTATAAGGGAAAAGAATTTTAAATACATTTTTTAATGGTACATGATAGGAACTTTCTGACTTTGAATTTGATTCCCGCATGCTAAAAATACCCCCAAAACATTAAAACTTCGGAGGCAACAATTTCATCGCAGACTAGTGTAATTAAAGTTTTATAAAAAAATCCTTTATAAACCACGGGCGTTAACTGGTTCTAATGACCTCCGGCGACAAAAAGACCTCGGGCCAAAGGCCCGAGGGCTTTTATCGCCACTCAAACACTAAAATCCTTTTGACGCCCTTATTGCGTAAATAACAAAACCACATGCAAAGAAGAAAGGACTTCGCTGCTGTTAGTCTATTCTCACTTTTTCATAAATCATCGAAGTAAAACGTCCTGTTTCCTATAAACATCGTAGCGTCGTGGCGCGCTGAAACGTGACTACCTGCGGCAGATGGCAGGATATTAAGCAAAGGGCGCAGAAGATGACGCATGGGGAATTTCTGACTATCGCGGATACAGCGAAGTAGGGCGGAGGCAATGGGGGCGGAGAATGACCTATATAACAGCACGAGAACAATACCTCCGTCTTCTTGTTTCTCAGCAGCATCCTAACATTATAAAACTACACGGCGTACGATTGTGCAGTAATTTTGTAAACTACGTCAGCGTACGGTTGTGCGTAAGTTAGTGCGAGTGGCGCACGTGGGCCGGCAATTCATTGTCGTAACGAGCGAGGCATGCATTAGGTCTCAGATGTAGAGCGGTGTGGTAGCCGTTCGATTAAAATCTCTCCTAGTAGTGGGATCTATTTACTTTGTTAATTGTAAGCAGTGAAATTTGTTATTTGTGACTACGGTCTAGAGAGGTGAGACGAGCGAAGAGTGACGCAGCGGGCGGGGAGAAAGGCGAGGGGGCTGGGGGTGCACCTGTCGGCAGAGCCGCCTGCTGTCTCTAGGGGGACGTCCTCGGCCCTGCCCGCCAGCCCTGCGCCTGCCAATCGATGCGCCACACCGGCCTTGACGACGCGGCCGCCGCACAGTGGACCAATACCGCACCACTTTCATTTATCGCCGGCCATTATTTGTGTATACCAGTGTAGTCAAAGACGATGCCATGAGCGGGAGCCCGTGGCACGAGTGCCACGACGAAATTCGCCTCTCCGCGCAGTTTATCACCCCGCCACCAGAGACAACGCCGTCCCTATTGTAAAACGGTAGGGTTGCTAATAAGTTCCCTTTCCCGACGCTAGTTGCGCAGAGAGGCTCGTGGCATGCCACGGTGCCACGACGCGTGTCAGTGCCTTCACACCACCAGTGGTGTCCTTCACACCACTGGTGTTTACAAATCAACCGATATATTCCATCGAGTATGTTTTCTTTTTTCCATCCTTTCCTCTTTCTTTCGTTTCTACGGGGGATGGGGTGTGCCCAGTTTTTATTGATATTCCGCACACTCCATTTTTCATTCTGATTTGGCAATGATTTTACGGAAGGCCGGATGCCGTTCCTGACTGCCAACCACAAACATTTTATACATAGACAACACACACAACCATGCCCGAGGTAGGATTCGAACCCACGATCCTTCGGTTCAAGATCGCCCCGGCACTACTGCTTTAGCGATCTCAGTTACCCGGACCGGAATTCCAACGTGGATAATTCAAATACGTAGAATATAAAATAAATTAACTCGCATCACTTTTTATTTTACTGAAAGTGTCGAGTAAAATGCTATTTATGTACTTCTTTAGCGTGGTGCTTACCTGTAGGTAGTTTCAAAGTCGAAAAGTTTAATTTGTGCATTGCAAATTCATAGTAAACATACATTTTTTAAAATATTGCAGTATTCCGGGTAGTAAATATTGTAGTATTCCGGGTGGTTAAATTTATGTTTCATTACAAAATTTCATTTACATATCATCAATATGGTCAATCAAGTCCTAATAATTTATGTAAATGATGGAGACAATGTACATAGCATTTCATCAATGTACTCGTAGGTGGATTAAAACCATTAAATAACCTGTATTTTTCTAGATTACTTCCAAAACATCCTAGAAGCAACAGCTATGAATTGTGCCAATCGAATTGTCTGGTCGAGATAAATCGTATGAATCCACTTTTATAGATTCCGTAAGACATCCGAATGTTTTTTCGTTACTTTAAAAAACAAATTTTCTGGATGGATCCTCAAAACAATGATCAGTTCCGCGTCAGGAGACCGAGACGCCTCCACTGGCTCCTCATTTGTCCCGATTCGTGGAAGTGGTCTAACCGTGAGTGACGGACGGACATGGACGCAGCTTACTCGATAACTGTATAACGAGCGTCATTTACTTTAACGTTGTTTTTAATTTATTTCATGGTTTCTTAAAACATTTATTTCAGCTTCATCATTCAACTCTATCGAAAGAGTTCAGAAAGTAGCAGCAAAATTTGTTAAAAGGAAATTCGTTAGGAAATATATCCAACAAAGTATCGACTTGGGAATCATTGACGAGCCGTAGGGAAAAAGCGAGGTTGTGTATATTTTACAAAGCATTAGAAAAAATCTAGCATGGAGGGAAATTCAGGAAAGAATACATGAGCCCGATTACTTAGCACGTCACGACCATATTAGAAAACTTCGTCCAAGGAAACAGAGAACTGATGTTGAGGGAAAGACAGTTTTGTAAATAGGACTACAGAATCATGGAATAGATTGCCTGCAGCACTGAATGGAGACTTTGCCCACAAACATCAAGACGTTTACGTTAAGATTCGATTCTAGTAATAAGCGATAAGATCAGTAGTCTTTGAAGGGCCTCTGCATTTAGTAGGCACGCCTTAAACGAAAGAATATTGTATTGTATGTATTTTAGTGTTCCCATAGTATTATTTTATTCATAGTATTATTTTATTGTATTGGTGTATATTATGTGTAAAGAATTTGCCACCGGGCTTAATGCCCAAAGCTAATTAAATAAATTATCTATCTATCTATTAATTTAGTTTTAATCATAACGTCTTTCTACCCTTTATGAAGACTAACAATTGCCTCTCTTTCTGTATTTATCTGAATACTACTTCATTTCCTCACAAATTCTCCTTGGTTTGTCACAAACTCACATCTCAGATAGATGAAGAATTCCAAATTTACTGCATACAACACCATATAACATACCTCTCCACCCAGTTCTGATCACTCCATACCTCAAATTCTACACCTAAGCAATACTCCTTCTCACAGAAACCAGAATCAACAATAGATATCCTACCAGGCATTCCTAGTCAAATTTTCGGAAATAGATTGTTTTTAGAGGTGCCTGAAAAAGATTTCCTCGCCCAAATTAGTTTATAGCGTAATTTTAAGTAAATTAGAATGTAAGCCTTCACTAAATATGTATAGAATTCTACTGTAATGATCTATTACATACTCTATATCATACATCTCTACATATATGACCATTATTATTATCATTATTATATTATTATTATTATTATTATTGGTATTAGTATTCTATGTTACTGAGAGACTGTGTATTTTTATGTTTTCGTAATTAGCTGCCACCGGATTATACCCAATTGCAAGTTTAAGTAATCTATCGATCTATCTATTTATTCTCTAAAAAATCAATTAAACATTTAAAAAATAAACTACATCATTTCTTTTTTCATTCGCTATTATCCGTTTACTACTTCGTGTTGCTCGCGCTGTTCGGCTGCTTTTAGGCCCAGCGTGCGTTCCGCGAAGGTCCTGCCCGACGCTGCCCGACGCCGCCGTCTGTCTCCCTCTCGGGCGGAGTCGAATCTGCGGTCTTGGCGCCGGTCGCGTTCCAGCAACGTCCCTTTCAATCACGGCGCAAGATACAGTGTATTGATGTGTTCACTCCAAGTCTAAAACTGAAGCTATGTGAGGCTAGTTCTAGCAGTTCTCGCATATAAGCGCTACGATCTTTGGGTCTCATTTGGCAAGGTCGTGATGCATTCGAACAGCTCTGTGGCCAGCTGATTTCTAATTTCAAGTCAGTGATTTGTCGCTTCATGGTGGAATTGGTAAAGTCTAAAGCGAGTAGTTATAAGAATGGTTATGAAATGTTTTGTATAACTGTGTCGTAGCCACAGTTTAAGATGTTATCTTAGGATGTATGTCTTACACCGTGACCCAAACCGATCGTGCGCACCGTACGGACAAGTGAGGAACTAGCCTCAAACTGGCTTCAAAAAATTTGCCCCAAAGGCGGCTAGTTGACATGCCTATATATCTTACACCGAGCTTTCAATGCTGTTCCAGAAATGCACAGTATAGTTACACAGAGCTACAAAATGAAATTTTTTTGGAAGGTTTTCTGTTTTTGATGGGTGATTTTAATCCATTTTTGCCTCCTGCTTATGAATTTGAAAACAGATTTTCTCTAACATATAAAGATTTTGAGAAATTCAATTGACAGTTTTACAGAAATATTGTATCATTTATTGTGAAGTTTAGGTAATTAACAGCAGGAAAGTAACACAAAACAAAATACAACTAGTTCAGAAAATAGGTTAGTTTATGTGTGAACTTATAATACTAATCACAAGTCAGACGCACACGTTTTTGCAGTGGAAGGAGTGATTTTCGTGATTGTCGAATATGTTGCGACGCCATGTCATCCCTCTTCTGAGACCAGCAATAGTCCGCTATCATATACAGCATTCAATCTACCCTGATAACTGCCTTTCTATGTCCTCCATATCTTCGTGGAATCGTTCCCCAAGTTCTGCACTAAAATCTCCCAAGATGTCTGGAAAAAAGTCGATATGGCTATAAGAAAATTCAGCTTGACACTCATATTGCAACCTAAATTTGTCATAGCCAGCAACATACATTCCACAATATTCTTGAAATTGGGGTCTTTCCTGTTTCCCAACGATCCATTTATTACACTCTTAAATCCCGACCAAGAGAGTTTTTCCTCACAAGTCATAACATTTTTGAAATCCATCAGTCATTAGATACCTAATCTGGGGACCGCAAAGATTCCTTCTTTTAGTTTAACGTCAGACAGAAAGGAAAATGTGGCTGATATTCTTAAAACAGTCTCCATCTTTATTCAGTCCCTTAACGAACTGTTTCATTATCCCTAGTTTAATATAGAGAGGTGGGAGAATGATCTTATCCCACTTTACTAAACTTGCTCTTTTGATACATTCCTGTCTCCTGGATCCATTGTTGATCTGGCAGGTCAGTCCTCTGTCACCCAGTGTAGAAGATGTGCACGACTATCCCATAGGTACAGGAAGCAGGGAAATATTGTGAGACCTGACTCGTTGTCCAAGAAGCAGTCCTATAACTTTTAGATCACCACATACAACCCATTCGTGCTCTGAATACTTTATTGCAGTTAATACCATTGCAAGGGTTTTGTAGCTTTCTTTCAAGAGGTGCGCGAATATACTATTGGTATTGAACCACATCTATTGGTAATGTGTAGAAGAACAGCCTTCAGATTGCTTTTGGTTCCGTCAATAAATAACCTTCGTTCTTATTGTGTGTAACTCCATATTTAGATATTACTCCTTCAATGTTATTACAGTAAATAAGAGGACAATCTTCAGTAAATTCTTCCGAACTCTTCTTCCCTTCTTCGATACCATGAGAATGTTGTACCACGAGCTAGCATTCTTTTCTCCTTCAAACGAGAACCCAAAATTTGTGATAACACCTTTGAGAGACACAGATCTCTTTCTAAGTCATCTAGTTCATCGTGAGTAAAAAACTTGGGATTTAGTTTGTCTGTAGGGTACGTCATTTTATCACAGTCTTCAGAATAAAATTGTAGAGTTGTAGTTGGCTTAGAGTTGCAGTAGAGTGTACAGTTACAGTACAGTATAATGTACAGACTGTAGAGTTACAGTTGGCTTAGGTACAGGAATGCTGGGTCCGTGTGGTACATGCGTGATGGCTGATTTCAAGTCTGGGCAAACAACGTTTTGAATGCTTTTCTTGTCCCTCAACTTTCACCATACTAAAAATAGCAATCATCTACGTGATTTAGTTTACTCTCGCCACACCATCGGTATTCCAAAAGATAAAGACTTTTGCTTTCCCCTGAGACCATTTTTTTAAAACATTAACACATACATGGCACACACTGTGTGGAGCAAATTGTTGGCCTTGGTCTCCTAACTTGACGCCAAAACATTCTAGGTATGCCCTTTCGACGAATGAGGTTATGTTCTGCCTTCTAGTTTTCAAAGTCAGTAATCCACAAATGTAACAAAACCTGTTAGGATCATTTACACACAATCGTCTTGACGAGCTAGCCATTTTTAAACTGACTTGCAAATTAACTTAGTTGCACATACTGTACTTACTGAATAAACACATGGAAGAGAGCGACTATATCAAATCAAAGATATTGATCATTATCGATCTTATCCCAAGTGCAAATATTTGCTAATTTAGGTGCTAAAATAGGTGGGAAAGTTTTAAAATAGGTATGCATGTTCAGGTGCAAAAACATCGGTGCATGTTTAGGTACAATTAATAGCAATATGTGATTTTTACCATAACATGACAAATCCACATAAAATGTTGAGAGAAAGCAGAAACGTTCCATTCGAGCTTCATTTTTAAAACAGGTTCACATCATTAATGTACAATCACTGTTCTCTCATTACATTCAATTACATTGTTCATCTCAATGTTAAGGGAAATCAAAATTTAGACGCTTATCTGCCAGAAAGTTTGTATTTGCAGAAAAAAGTATTTCACGTGGGTCAGATATTTTTTATCCATTGCTATTTCACAGCCACAAATATCATACCTAAGCACAGAGCCGTCCGAAAGAATCCCATCTTCTGCCTACTGTCTAGCTATTTCTTTCAGTTTACGGTTTTTTACCTTACTCATTTTAGAACGTTCAATAACAACAGAAAACGAGACCTATAATGTAGGTTCACAACTTTTTTCGATACGTATCTTTCTGTAAACTTAACAACAGCAATGAACAATGCCAACAGTGCAGTCTGCCCGCTTATGACGTGCGTTTAGCAGCCAAATGTGAAAGGCCAGATTCCCTGAGTTTGGGTAATGGGGTGAAGGGAGGGGGAGCGCGAGAGAGCGATAGGCTACAGGAATTATTTGAAAGATATCGTTATCGAGGCAAATCGAGCTCTTATTTAAAGCACTGGTTCAGAAAACATCAGATTTGCGCTCAGAAGTGCGTAAATATTAGACGCAAAATATAAAATACCAACCACATCAGAATTCAATGGTGTTTCTTTCGAAGTATCTTTGGCATCGTTAAGAGATCCAGTAAAAAAAGACAGCTCGGTCGCAGTAACTAGTACTGAACAACAATGGGTCTCTATTGCTTTTGTTCTTTTGAGGTTAAAAATAGAGGCAAGTTAATTTGGAGCAAGGTGTATTAAAGCAAAGTGAATGACTTGCACTAAGCATTGATTTAATTTTAACAGTATGTTCATGTAATGTGCACATTCAAAATAAGTGTTTGTGAGTGAGTGTGTGTGTGTGTGTGTGTGTGTGTGTGCAAAGATTGGGAAATAGGGAAGAAAGTAAGGACAGATAGTCTACTTAGGTAGCAGGGGGGGTGATTTAGCTGCAAATTAGGTGCATGGCAAGTTTGTGAAACGCTTTCAATTGGGTTACATTACATGTTAGAAATAAAAATGAAAGTTCCTAATGCGCTATGTCTGTAGGTGCATCACCTACAAATTCGGTCTTTACCAATAACCTTTCGCGGGACACGATTAATGGCATCGTGAGCCGCCAATTGGACAACCCTGATGTAGGACGTGTATGCTTTGTTTCAGGGGCAATAATAACGGAAGCAAAATTGTGTTCCCATGCACTTGGAAGCTGAATCAAGAGAAGTGAATAATTTTTCTAATACTTTTATCCAGCAAATACGCGGCTATCCTTTACTTCCCGATGTGATGCATATTCGACCGTACTCTAGACACAAACACACTTGCGAGTTCCTCTGATCTTTGGTCAGAAGAACGCGACAATACATAATTGAGAGACAAAAGACAAACAACTATGCCCAAGACGGGGCTCGAACCTGCAACCCTTCGGATCGAAGAGCTGAGTCGGCACATTATCTTAGTAATCCTCGGCCATCCGGGTCGGCAAAGTGAAAGTTTACGTCGGTGAATCCGCACTACGAAAAAGTCAAGTGGCGGATTTGAACCCGTTGAGGATCGACGCTTCCGTCGCATTTAAACATCGATGGTGGTGAATCTTTCTAGGAAGACAAGAAAAGAAACGTAGCTCAAGAATTGCTGAAGATTTCTACAACGTAAGCGTTGCTTCATACAAACTTACTAACTGGTTAACTCTTTTAGCACAATAGCTAAAAAACTGAAATTACTTAGTTCAAATTAAATGTTCAGTTAAATACAATGATTATTCCGTTCTCTTCAGGTGCTACTACGAAAATTACATATAAAAAGAAACGACTCCGAAACATTGGTATTAATCAAACCGTGGACTCTGCTGATGTAGAAATACGACAAACAACTTTCAGACCTTGAGCTTTACTTTCAGACCTGGAGGTGACACTTGGTGATATTTTTCCTGACACTGCATTTTTGCAATGAGAGGAACAAGTTTATCACAGACGACGCCAGAGTGAAATTTCGCATTTTCTCTGAAATTCATCACAAATAAAGGTAACGAATCAAATGGAGTATGCTTCCATTGCTCACAGGTTCAAACTTTTACCTAATTAATAAATTCCCTAGAAGGAATTCTGGGATCCACACAGGAGGCATTCACAGTACGTTGACGTAGAATAACGAGACATCATAACAGGATGTCGGGACGACCTTCACAAAATCACGAGGTAGGATTGACTCCCAAGCGTATGTTGAAAGCGACAAACGTCCAAACAGGATGAGTTATCACGGTTATTATTACACGAGCCCGAATCTTCTTGATCACTCATTATTGCACGAATATACTTTTCAAAAATGTTTTCATCTAATTTTCAGCATCCTTTAGTCAACATCGCATAACATACACAATAAGATGTCCCTTATATTGCCCCCCCAAAAATGTTTGCAATTTTTTGTGTTTGCCCCCTAAATATTTTTCATTGGGTCAAATTTACTCAAAAATAAAATTTTATCCCAATAGGTTGATATTAACCCGTGCCGACTTGAGCGTGAAATTTGAATGTTAGAGATTATTGGTTTTGTTGGGTTAAGTCAGTGAAAAACTATCGATACATTTTTAATATGTAATTTTATATTACAATTTAATTCATTTCACTCTTTAGACTGTGTTATGTTTTTTCTTTTCTACTGGGTACTTTTTTTCAGTGTTTCTTTCTTACAATACGCGTACAGTGAACAGGTTCTTGAATGATCTTACATTCAGTAGTCCATGAAAATCTTACATTAATTCAACAGGCATTTCAGAGCGGTCATTCACAGCTTTCAACTTTAAAAATAACATTTTAGCTTCTGAATATGAAGAGTTGCTTTTCCTGGTCAGAGGACAGTTTTGAATAAAACTAGTATCCAACTTCAGGGAAGAAAATAGGTATATTTTGCTTGACACAAAGTCGGCAATTTGCTTCATTGAAATGAAGATTAAATTGAATTAGGAGATGTATTGTATATTAACGAATTAATAATTAAAGAACGGTCATCGGTACACAATTGCGCTTACCATGTTATTCTTCATCCGTTTCTTTACAAAAAAGGAAAATATCAAGCAACCTGTGAACACGAGTGACACGATCGATTAAAATTCATGTATTGTGCTAAGGTCTCACTCAGCGGTGGGTGATAGTTCTGGGCATGTTCGACATGCGAATTTGCGCTCAAGTCGGCACGGGTTAGAATGCTACGATCTCAACAAAATTTTGTATAGGCGTGTTTAAGATCATTCGAACAAAATTGGAGGGTGAGCAGTCAAAAATTTGAAAGTCGGAAAATAAGAGACACCTATACATAGAAGGATGCATATGGTGTAGATCAGGGGTCAGCAGAACGCGAGGCCATCCGCGACAATACATAAATGAGAGACAAAAGACAAACAACCATGCGCAAGGCGGGATTCGACCCTGCGACCCTTCGGATCGAAGAGCTGAGTCGGTTCACGATCTCACTAACTTCGGCCATCTGGGCAAAGTGAAAGTTTGCGTTTTTAAAAGTGGTAAGCACATTCCTGTACAAGGTGCCTCAACAAATTCCACGAGAAGACTTGAAGGAGGAATTAATCACTGAACTGGAAAGTTAACGTTTTTTTCGTGTCCTTGTAATTATTTATTTTGTAAATGTAATATAATTTATTTGATACATTTAAAAAGTCTTAATAATTCAGTCAAAAAAAAAGACTAGTCATTTTGGGAAATGTCATCTTAATAGTATATCAAATTGTTATCCGTGTGAGAGCTGCAAAGCATGAAGACCCACTGCTATAGAACACAATTCAATGAATACAAGAATTCAAAATGGACCCGAAAACCTGCTAAGGAACATTATTTACATACTAAACTACTTTCTCGTGTACGTGCGTGTATACGGAGTACTATACGTAGTATAGGGAATGTTACGTAATGCTGCGCGAAAAAACGGCGAATTTTCGTCAGAGAAAAGTTCATTGCCTGGCCGTGGTATTTGTTTGCCGGCCCATGTTTTCACATGTATAAATCCAGTTGCTAAATTAAGAAAAATATCCTCTAACACGTGATGTAGTCAGAATCCCTGATTTCTGCGACCTTCATATCGAAAAACGAATTGAAAGCAAAACGTCCGACCGTCCGTCCTGTGTCTGTGAACAACACTAGCGCCTAAACCATAAGTACGATTTCTTCCTAATGAATATTCCTCGTTTGATCTGGTTCCACTAGAGGCGCCGAGATTTTGAAAACCTTTCTTCAAATTTGGAGGTACTTTACATGAACCCCCCCCCGGGCATTTTCAAAATTTTCTCAAAAGCGGCTTCCATTTTTTTTCTTTAAACTTCTTGCAATAATAGAGTAAAATACATTTATTAGGGTGTCATATGTCCTAATTTCATGGTTAACTGAATTTTCGAAAATTGAAAAAGTTTGAATTTTATTCGGCCTCTTCCTACAACTACAAAATTAAAGATAGAGATTTTTCCCTTTCGAATAAAATTTGTTCTCCATAGGAATTTCTTTCATTAAGGTCGTGTACACTTTTTTGAGAATTTTAGCAGTTTTCGCGCAATATTGCGTGCGATATGTGCAATTTAAAAAAATTACAAAAACAATATTTCCTGATAAACGTTTCCAATTTTTTTTCTTTAAAGTTTTAGTAAGGATAGTGCCTAATGTACTCTATGAGATGACATAAACGCCATATTGCTCTATTCTTTTGTTTTTTTAAAACTTACAAAAATGCCATCAAGGAAATAGAAAACTAATACGGGAAAGTGTGTGCCATTATGTAGCACCACTACTCAATCTAAAAGTTGAATTTTCAGAGAAAAAACTGAGAAACATATAAAGTCTGTTATTGTAAATGTGAAGTAAATTCAAGTTTCCGTAATTCAAGTTTTTAAAATTTGATTAAATTTCATTCCTAGATTGACCATGATATTCTTCTTGAGTTATTTGTTACGTTAGGTATTTTTTGTTACGTTAGTAACAGTGATGTTTTCTTGACGTCGCATTTATGCAGTTGTAACTCTAGTATAATGTCATATCTAAGTATACAGTGAAAACACACGGAGCACAGAATGAAGTAAAATAATCATTATGGAATACAATTGCCAATTATAACAATTAACGAGAATTAATACTGGCAAATAATGAGTGCTGTAAAAATTTGCGAAATGCCAGAGGGCGAGTGGCGAAGGGTTAATGGATGTCATCGACCGCCCAGCGAGCCAGCGTCGACGAGCAGCGTTCCGACCATCACTCCTCATTTGGCTCTCCAGCGGAATCTCGCTCGGCGCCACGCAATCGCCGTTCTGCTTTCCTCCCCGCTTCGCCTCACCCTACTCACTTGTTTTTTTTTATTTCTTAGTTTTGCTTTTTTTTAAAACAGACGAAGCAAATGGATAAATGGAACTCGTGTTGTATTGGTAGAGATTAAAAAATAAGTTAACCTAGCCAGTCTAGGAAAATAACTGCAAATTTTATAGGGTCAATTTGACTTGCCTGGCTCGGGTATTTCACAGTCCGACTTTCGACCTTTGCGATTAATATAAAACATCCTTGATTCCAGCCAGAGCAAAATATCCAATTTCCAATTTTACTAAAAAAAACAGATAATCTTATCTTTACATGCTTTCTTGGCGTATCTACTACAACTACGTAACTACTACTACAGATTTCATACGTTCCATTTATCGTCAAGCTTTAGCTCAATGGCAGCAAAATCACTCGCGTCCGAGCCAACAATCCTACTTTGGGTGCCGCGCCGCCGCCCATGTGTCCCCTCGGCGCCACGCCCACGTCTCTCTCCTTGATGTCACTGCAGTGCCTCTGACCGGGAGGTCCTATTTTCGAGTCCCGATGACGGCAGGATTTCAGACAATAGCTTGTCAGCTAGGTCGAATTCAGTCGCTGTCTGGTCGGGAATTCTAGCGGTCGGCTGCTCTGATTCCGGTAGTTTTCCATGTTTTTTCCGATCCACACCAGGCGAATGCTGGAGCAGTACCCTGACAAACGGGCATGGACCCCGCGCGATCTTTCCTTCCTCTTCCTTGTCCTATTGCTTTAGCGATCTTGGCCACGGGGTCGACATATCCAACTTTTGTTGAGCAACATCGGTGAACTAAACTTGACTCGCGAGAACGCGCTTTGAAAGACCTTCTTCATTCAACAAGCGCGGCGCGGCGCGGCGCGGCGGGGCCGCTGAGTCGGCGCGGCGCGGCGCGCGGCCTGCCCTTGGCGGCGGCGGCGGCGACTCAGCAGCGCGCCCAGCCCAGCCGCCTGGCACGCGCTTGTTTGTTTGCGCCGGCATTCGTCCGCGAGGCCTGTTGTAGCGCCGAGACACCGCAGGCCTCGAGGGAGGCGTTTGCAGACTCTCAGGGCCGCGCGTGTGATCTTGAAAAGCACGTTGCCAGCGGCCGACGGAATGTTCAGCAGGAAGGGGCTTCAGCTGATTCGGGGGTTATGCCAGGAGAGGTAGCTCAACAGATGGCACTGCGGTGCATCTGACCGGGAGGGCCTTGGTTCGAGTCTCGACGGTGGCAGGATTGTCGGCACTCGCTTGTTAGCAGTCAATTCGTTGTCTGTCTGAAGGAGAATTCTAGCGGCCAGCGCGCCATCTTTCCTTCCTTGTCCACTTGCATACTTGCACTAACATGCATTCCACTACCACACATTGGAATTTATATCAAGCTTTTTGGCGTTGGCATCACATAAAAATGTTCGTTTTCAATTTTTTTATGTAAATTGTTGTTGAAAAGTTATTTACTTATGTAGTATAGGCAGTGAGTTTTTCGTGTCCGAATTTTGAAATGAGTATGCCAAAATCACTTTCGTCAGATTTACGTGCAATATTTCTTAATACGAATTCGCGAAAACATACAATAGTTCTTGGGGGATCGACCACATTTTGAGAGATGGAGTCGTATTGATTCATGACGTCTCAGCGTTTTCTTCACATAGGTATTTTTTACGTTCATGAATACATCGCGGAATTCGTCATGAAAAATGTTTCTTTGTCCTATGCTTACCGCAAAAACGCAACTTCCCTGCTTACTGTAAATAATAAATAAAAGTTTTGTTCATCAATGCACGAACAATGAAAATTCTGGGAAACTATGTATGGAAACTTCTAATTCGTTTCACCGTTTATTAGGTTTATTTATGGTATGCGCACGATCAAGTAACATTTTGCGGGACGCTTACCGCAAAAAAATAAAAAACTGACTACAACAAAGTAAACAAAATACAGCGGCAATTTGAATCAATATCGCTGTCTTCTCGCGTATTATGAATTATTACAAGTAGTAAGTAGTAATATAGTAAGTATTTTTTCTCTACTTACAACTATTTGTAATTAGATAAAAAAATATGTATTCAACTAGTAAAATGTGTCCATGGCAAACACATGACAAAATTCCTAACTTGATTACTATTGTCGCCTCATTCGTCAGCATTTTGTTCGTACGCCAAAGACTTTTTTGTTACTAGTAACATAAAAACTACTTATCTGCGAGATCCAATACGCGTACGATTATACGGTGCTTCATTTATGACAATATGTATCTACTTTTGTTATTACAAACTTCGCAATCCTTTGTTATCACAAACTCGACTTGAAATTATACTATTTGTAAGTAATTTTACTATTTGCGCTAAGAGCAACAAATATATTTGATAATGTTTTATTAGGCAAGCGAAAAAGAACAACAATAAGAGCAAGAGACACAATAACAATTTGAAATTGTGTCTTATTCCTTACTTCTTCGATAAGCCATTGAATACACTTTTTACATTTCTAACAATTTTCTGTAGGAAGTTTATTCAGCATTCCGTGGAAACATGATTCTGTCCTTGTTAAATACCAGAAGTAAATTCTTGTCCAGCAAGTTGCTCTGCTGTCAATAAGCATGAATGAGAAAGCTGCTGATTCGATACTTAACATTCTTTTCCTTACCAGGCGAAAATAGGTGAAAACAATGTTTGCCAGCATTTGTTCAGTAATAAATCATCTTTAAAACTTGTATGTAACATTTAATACATCCTAAAACCTTCTGAAAATCTGTACAATTTCAATTAATCTTTTTAGAATAAATAACGAAATGTAATTTTAATGAATCATAAATCACATGTGAAAGTATCGATAAGAAAGTAATCCATTAGAAATTACACAAGAAAGTAAGTAAATCCATTATAACAAGTTAGTATGTCTAGTAAGTGTGTGTATAAGGAAGAGAAATTCGAGAGAAAATTAAGAGAAGACACTAAAATGAGAGCAACTGTATTTTAAAGAATGACTAGAATATTAAGAATAACGTGAATTTCCTTCGTAAAAATCTAAAACACAGTACTTTTTAAAATAGCAGATTAAAACAGCAACTGACGTAGGAAATGCAAACTATGCAAATATTGCCCCCAAAATAAGCGATGCATTCGACGTCTCTGCGAACGACAGGCAAAGTATCCAAAAGGTAAATTACTGCGCAAAGGTATCTAGCTGGCTCTTGGCGGAGCGCCAACACCGAACGAGAGACGATGCTCTTCTGTTTTAAGTGAGCCATGCGAGCGAGAACAGAAACAAATGAGCTACGATGCGGAAAAAGCGCCAAAGGTCCCGGGGAATTTATGAATAAAGAGGCAAAAACGCTAATGCGCGCATCACAAACGCAAAGCAGAATAGGCGAAAAAGGGGAGTCTCCTTCACAAAAGAACCAAAAAACTAATGATTTCCTAAGGATAGCCTTGGCGCATGAAAACTTTTTCCAGCATCGACCTGGTACGAAACAGTATGAACACACTTCTATTATTCAACGAAGTCTCAATTATTACTACGCTCTTCTAAAAGCATTTCCTTGCAAAGGAACTCATTAATAAATAACGTTATTCTGTAAAATCGAGTCTAGAGTCAATTTCAATATCTTAAATGTAGTTTTTTCGAGTTAAAATTAACACAAGTTGTTTTCTTATTAATGTCTACAAACATGCTAATAAATCATACGTAATTAACGTGTTTCATATTGATTAAAAAACTGAATTTCCACAGCTTTTGTTTGTTAAGAGTTGGATAAACACTTTTTTTACATTTTAACACTAGTATTGCCAGAGAAGGGGGCTCGGAAATACACCAATGACTTTTTGCACGTTGATTTTTTCAGTAACTTGAAATCAATTACGTTGTTTGTGCTATGCTTTTTATTTAAATTCTACAACGGATTATTTACAAGTGTTTGTTAGAATTTGAATTCTTACAGCGTCTTTGGTATTGAGTAAAAAAAATTGCTGACTATTCACTCAAGAACTGACAACTTACAATACATTTTGGAAATATTTTTAGTACTTTGAGTCTTAGGAATGTACCAAACCACATCACTACATGTTATCAAGATACAATCGTCTTTATTGGACATACAAGTGTAATACGTTTTTGTCTTTAATATTAAGTATAAATATTCTTGGGATACGTTGTTTACCGATTGTAGAAGTAAAAAATTAACATGTTGTTTAACATATACATACATTAACATGTAAAAATTAATGTAATGTAATGTTTAACATAAATATGAATATTAATTTATGATACAAATTATTAATTTAACAAAATTATCCAGTACTTGAATAGAATCGAAATTTAAGCGGCGAGTTCTGAAGGTCCCCCCTTCTTTGCAATGTGTGGATACATTAACAACTTGATGTTGCTAAGATAATTATATAGTAAGCTATGACAAATCCTTCATTCACCGCTTTCAACTTTGAAATCCTTTTGGTACAAATAAGTGAACCACTCGGGTTAACATTATCCTTCAATCAGATCCTTCAAAATATCACAAATGTAATCCACACCTTTCAATTATTTCATCATCTCTTCTTTCGTCCACATCTAAGACGTTCTCCATTCCACTCTCTAGCCCAGTGTTGTCAAGGTCGATGTCACGTGCGGGAGCCCGTGGCACGAGTGCCACGACGAAATCGCCCCTCCAACGCAGTTCATCACCCGCCACCAGAGACCACGCCATTCCTATTGTAAAACGGCAGGGTTACTACAATTCGTAATAGTTTCCTTTCCCGACGCTAGTTGCGCAGAGAAGCACGTGGCGTGGTACCGTGCCACGACGCGTGCTGCAGTCAACAGTAGAAGACTTTGACACCACTGGTCTAGTCCCTTGCATCACACATTTCCTCCCTGGAGCAGCGACAGGGGCGCTGCGGTGCGGTAGCAAACCGAAGTGCACCGATAGCTCGTCCACAGCTCGTCCGTCATAGGAGGCCATGATTTTCTTTGCGGAATATCGAGGGCGGAGGGCAGCGCGGCGCGGTCGTCCGGTGTTCCTTTTTGCGGGCGCTCGCCAGGGAGACGCCCGGTGATTTTTTCGCCGCCTGTCGATATCGCTTCCTCCCGCCGGCCCGGCCATTTCTCAATTAGTTTTCGTGCCGGAGCCCGGGTCTGGCTGGGACGTCGACCTCATCGCCCCGTGCTCTCGCTGATGAGATGGAGAAGAGGCATCACTTTCTGGGCCGGTCGTGAGAATGTTCATGATGAGTGACGTAATGTAAAAGTTGAAGTACTTAATGTGTGGAATTATGGGAAGCAAGGCATCGAACCGTTTCGAGTAACTTTCCGGTTTTGGCTTTCAAACTATTTCGGATTGCGATTACTTTTCTCTTAGGATGAATAAAATGATTTATAAGAATTTTAAATGTTTTATTTAAAACAGATTTTTTATTTCAATTAAGGGTTGTAGTTTTTTCGTTATTTGTTGACCACGACGTTCATTATTGTACAAATAAATTCACATTATTTTAATAGCGAGGATTAAACACATCGATATTACATCAATTCCAAACAAATATGACTCTTGTTTTAATGAAATGAATTTCAACCAGCAATAGATTTATTTAAAAAAAATAGCCAGTGTCTCAGATTTACATTGTCTTTGCACCCAATTTTATAAATTTATTTTATCATTCATTTTTACTATTATATTTTAAAGGAAGTTGTGAAACGTTGTATTTTTTATTTATGAGGAAATTAATCTTATGACGATTTCCATCTTTCTTCTTCCTTGTTTGATTGCGACAACCTTCAGACTGATACGAGTGAATCACTATTCAGAAGCAAATTCTTAAAAAAAAATTTCTACGATCGACTTCCTTGTTTTGATGTACCTTCAATATTCTGGTGTTTACTAGTTTTTATATTAAAGTTCATTGGCATTTGATGCCGATGTCGCCTAACCAGGGAAACGGTTATTCAATCAACGCCCATCGAAAACCGGCAAGGTAAAACTGGAGCAATGATCGATTCTTACTTCAGCGAAAGCTGGGTGTGGCAGGTTTACTTCGGTCCTGTCTTCAGGAAGGTATAAAACTTGTTACTCACATTTTTATTTTATTGCATGCGTAACCAATGTATGCACTACGTGATTGTAGGTCAAAGAGAAATAAATAATGATCTGAATGAAGCGTAATTAACTTGCTTAGCTATTTGAAACATGTGGTTTGTAAAAGTATTCCATGGTAGTGTTTAAAAGTAATCAAAATATTTAGGACAGTTAAGTTAACAACATCAACGGTATTTTGAATCGTTAGAGAACCTTCTTTAATTGCTAGTAAATGAAGAAAATAACTATCACAGTTTTTACAAATGTACGTATATGGGTACGAAAGTCACAAAAGGATCTAACGGATTGCAATGAATTAAAAGGTCACTACGTATAAAAACAGCAAAACTACATTTGAAATTGTCACAAAAATAATCGGAACATATTACTCAGCAAGCAAGGAAATAAAGTTGACTCTCCTAAGTTTGCCAAACTTGATGGCTCTGAGAAACAACTGTTTCCATTGTATTGTCTCAGATCGGGAGATCATAGTCTTCGAATCCGAGTATTCAGCCGCTGCGTGACGGAGAATTCAAACTACGGGCAACTCTCATCTGACATTTTCTTCGGCATCTTCATGTCAATCAATACCAGTCGAATGCCGGAGCAGTTTTTAAACGGTCACAATTTTCTCTTCCTGGATCTGTTAACGCTACCAACTGTTTCAGACTTCCCATTTTTGCCACCAAGGAACAACCCAATAACGGCCTCACACACACACACACACACACACACACGTATATATATGTATATATATATATATATATATATATACATATATATGTATGTGTGTGTATACATATATACACTCACTAGCTGAAATACCCCATAAGCATTTAACTGACAGAACAAGGTTCGAGTTATTTATGTTGGTATCTCCAGCACGGTTCCTCTCCGCCCCCACTCTGCCCTGCCCTGCCCTGCCCTTCTCCCACCCTACTCTTTCTTCCCCCATCACATTCCACCACCCCCCACCCGGCTCCCCGCCTTACTCGAACCTGTCCTACCCCTCTCTGTTCCGTCTCGCCTCTCTCCATTCCGCTCCTCCCGCTTCACCACATTCCACCCTTCTCCTTCCCGCTCCACCTCGCTGCATCCCACATCACCCGTCCCATACCACACTGCCCAATCTGCCACGTTCTATCGGACCCCACCCTACTCTATTTATAGATTTTTATTCTCAAATTCTGGGAATTTTCAAACATCAAGACATCAATTTTTATCATTTTATCATATTTAAAACACAAAAATGGCTCCTCATCCGAACAACACTTCAAAGAAGTGTGGTTTATCCCACATCACATCACTTTCTATGTAGTAGGATATCTTTGACATACTGCCTTCCTCTGAGTGCTTGTTGATGTATATGTAACTAATAGTTTATCAAGCGTTGTAACTTTGTTTTTGCTCATTTTTTGTATGCATATTCGATAAGTATTTGTAAGTATTAGTGTTAATACTCTTTCTTTTTTGTGCAATCTTTAAACAAACCTGTATTATTGTACCTTGTACTGAATATGTAAACCTCCATTAATTATGCATGTATTACTGTTGTATATTTTCTGAGTCGCTAATTACCTAGCTGTCGATGCGAGTTTAAATGAACCAAAAAAAAAGACACGCCTATTTTACGACAGGAATTTTGAGACCACGATCTTTGAAGTTCGTTTTGTATCTTTCGTTGAGACAAAAGTGTAGCTGATTCTAAAAGATAATCAGCTTTATGAACCAGCCATGTAAGTATTTACAAGATTAAAATTTTATTAAATTATTTATTCTCTTTGTGAAAATTGATTGAGAAATGAAGCTGAAATTGATTGAAAAATGAAGCTGATGTGTCGTAAACTGCGTTCAGAGGCGATATTTGAATGGCTTCCGCATGTCTTGCTGATGGGATTACGGATTGTGATATAAGCTCGTCTCGCCACGTAAAATAAGGCAATTCAATTCAATTCAATTCAATAAGCTGTGAGCTACCCGTGCAATTGACTGGACGCACAGAGTCCGAATCAGAAGACCTCACACAAGGCAATGTTGCCATGGTAGTGGAATGTTCTTGGAAACAGGAGGCGATTCGCGTGTCTTTCACACCCTGCATCTTTAAATAAGAAAACTCTTAAGAAATGGGAACCATTTATAGGTCAATTCGAACGTTTACTACAAAACATAGGTATATTAGAATAGATGCATATCCTTAATTGCCTCACGTGAAGAAAACAACCCTCATTGCTACACTGAATACGGATGAGCATTTTTATCATTAAAAATATATTTTTATCATTAATTGTGTAATATTTGATTTCTTTATCGCCCAGATCTCATGGTCAATGTACGGTCAAACAATTCTTAAAATATTTTAAATTGTTCAAGAAGAATAGTTTTATGAATACCAACTATTTTAGACGTACGCGAACTATATTATATAGAACGTTTGACTTACCTCAGACTTCAGAATATTGTTCGGCAGATGTAACTCGTAGGCGTGTTTTTTTTTTATCCATGAAAACATTGCCTTATGAAAGTTAATATTGAGTCCCCTTGCAGATATCGAGCAGTCGAAACATAAAATCAATTGGGATGACGTAATAAAAAGAATTTCCTTCTCAAAATGTGTTTTTTCTACGATGGTGTATAGTGGAATGGAATCAACCGTACACAAACAGCCCGTAAATATCACAAAAGGAGTCGAAGATCCCTTTTTACTAATTAACGTGTGATGGGAAATCTATGTTACGCATGTGACATTTGCTCCTGATTGATAAACAATCCAATATGCATTGGCATATGTTGGCATATCATGTTCTGACGCTACCCAAAGATTTTCCAATACCTGCACAACATCAGTGAATGGAGGGTTGCCTACCATATGAGGGGCAAATATCACATTAAGGGGTAGGTATAGTTATCCGAGTTCAAAAGAATAGATTTTTTTTCAAAGGGCACTATTTGGATCTTAATTTCAGTGAAATAAATATATTTTATACCTGCTTTAGTTTAGAAGTTCTGAGGGTTAAATTTACGCGCTGCACATTAATGCAACATGTCACTAAATCTTCAAACGTAATTATCTGGAAAAGTAAATTTTTATATTGGTTTTAAAAATAACTTTTTCTAATGTTGTGATCTCTCTCAAATTTTCAGGATCTCTTAGAACTGCCCATAGCTCCAAATTTAACTATTTCACTCTTCACATTTCAGAAATAATAAATTAATTATAGGTGAAAAATATATAAAATTTCATCTGTCAGAAATAAAACAAAACACACAATTCACATTCATTTACAATCATTGCTATTTTCATTACAAGTTGTATCCCAAGTATATTTCTACAGATGTAAATAAGAATTCTAGCAAAATTTAAAAAAAAAATGTTATCAATCATTAAAACAGTAAGTACCTCCACATTTTGCAGTCGCCATTTTGTACGGCAAATTGTATATTTAAAAACTGAATTTTTGTTTGATAGATCAATTTTGAAATTACAGTGTGTCAATCTGTAACACTTGCAAAGTTTGGTGAAGAAAGGATTAACAGTTTTGGAGCAAATAAAATTTTGAATTTGTTAAATATTAGTATGTTTTATCTGTGGCTACCCCATTAACATCATTATGCAAAATTTTCACCACATGTCCTTTCGAAAAAACTGGTCATCTTCGTGTCCTGAAAGTGTATTACATTTGATCTGAAGCATTCTGCAGAGTCTATGTTTATTATGGAACTTAAAATTGTTTCTTCTCCAGTCTTAAGTCGAGTCCAGACGGTGGCAAGTTTTCGACACTAGGCACTTTCGACACAAAACCTAGGTCGAATTCCAATGCTGTCTAGAAAAAAATTCTTGAGGTCGGCAGCTCTGATCGGTAGTTTTCTATGGTTCACCGATCAACTTCAGGCAAATACCTCATCAGTACCCTACCAAACGGTCCATGGACCGCGCGCGATTTTTCCTTCCTTTTCCATGCCCTAGCCTCTCTCCTTACATACACACATGCACTTACATTAACTACATCATCACACATGTCGGGAGTTTATTCAGGTGGTCAGAGTCTCTCCCAAATGAGGCAGTGCCCCAGTGGGGGAGATATCATTAAGATTTCATTCTTGTTAAAATATCAATATTCAAGATGTTCAGAGCAATAACTCATTTTTACATTCTCGCCCTTTGTAAGAAGAGAAAGTAATGTAATCGTCAGTCGGAAAACGAAATTATCGACGTAAAAACTCTAATTGCCGAACCCCGTAAGGAAGAATTAGAAAAAAATCTTCTTCCTATAGATACGAGGTAAATTACTTCCTCTACCACGTTGTGTAGTCACAATCCATGTTTTGCGTGTTTTTGATACCAAAAAATCGATTGACGGAAAAACACCTGTCATCTTGCCCGTCTGTGTGTTTGTCTGTCTATAGTCAAAGCTAGCGCGAAAACCATTCAGCTGATTTTCTGCAATATTGATATTGCACGATCGATTTAAAGGTACTGCGAGTTTTAAAACGGACAGTTCGATATTTGGGGGTAGTTTTCATGAAGCCTCACAAATATTTTAAACTTTTCTCAAAAATTGCTTCAAACTTTAATTAAAATTTGTCCTCCGACAGCGTAAAGCACAATTAAGAGAAATGGTATAAGTCTCGTTTTCGCTAAAATCCCTAATTTTTCGAAAATTGTAAAATTTAATTTTCTTCGGCATCTTTCAACTTCAGTATTAAAGATAGAGTTCTTTCTCCTGGATGAAACCTGTTCCATAAAGACATCTTGAAATAAGGTCATGTACAACTTTTTCGAAAATACGAGTAGTTTTCGTGTAATTTTGCGTAAAATGTCGACAATATTTTAAACGATTTTCTCTCAAAAACGGTTCAAATGTTTTGTTTATCATTTTCAACGTACAAAACCAACCGCTTAAAGGAACAGTATAAAAATTGCTGCTCGTTCTATTTTCGGAAATTCTGTTTTGTATTTTGAAAAATTCCAAAAAGTTAATATTGTAAAACTACAAAAATTGAAGATAGATTGTCTTCAGTTAACTCTGTTCTAAAAAAAGGACATGTAAAAAATACAGGTCCAATTTTTGAAAAATCTAGTATTTTATCGTAATCTCTGCTTGAATTTAGTGCAAACTTTTAAAGTAAACTTTTCTCAAAAAACTGCTCAATTTTTCCACGATATAATGAGGTACGCTTAAAATAATGGCACAGGTCTCTTTTTCTTTGAACGCTCTGAATTTTCGAAAATTGCAAATTCAGAAATAATTCGAGAGTGTATGTGCCGTTGTACTACTACATGTTAAGATGGGCATAACAGTCATCTACAGCTGTGTACGTGAAGAAATTACATGGTGAGAAGCAATGCAATTTTTTTTCATCACCCATGTGTGATCTATGTACTTTTTGAAATGCTATTCGCAATACGAAATAACAGTGGAAATACAAAGTTGAGTAGTATTGAAATTCAAATAGTAAAATGCAGTAAAATATAAATAAATAGTATGAATACAAAAGTACCTCTAGATAATGTAAAAAACTGGGTTTTAAAATGAAACCCTAATTTGTGTATTCGATTATGGGTATAAAACTGCTTGTCATAACTAATTAATAATGCACTTTATTCGTTACTTTTTTGTTCACTCGTTCACTTTTTGTTTACACAAGAAAATGTCTGCGAATTCAATCTGAGTAAGAAGACTAAGGTTCTGCCGGAAGCGTCAGGTGTGAGTGTTGTACACTAGCTCACTGGGAGACGTAAAAAGCTACGTCAGATTAGGTTATCAGAGGAGGTGAACACCTCTTTCTGGAAATTCTTGGTTACACAAGAGAAGAAATTTAAAAAGAATTTGTTCACTAGAACAGAAAGTCAATGCAGAATTCTTCACGGATGTTTTGAATATGGGCGAATAAATAATTATATTTGCAAGAACGACATATTATCGGTAACAGTTACACGATAACTCTGAAATTGTGCTGAAAATTTGAAGATTTTTCGGCAAATATACGAATTGCCTTTTAACTCACCACACGTTGCATTCGTCACATGTTGCTCTGCCGGCTATTTTCTTTTTTCCATTCTAAACTTTGTCTTTAATAGTACTTTTCAATCATAGAAAGGGATTCGACATACACTTCTTTCCGAACGCTCGCCTACAGAGTACTCTACTGCTGCCTGGAGGATAATTCTAGCGGCTGGCTGATCTCATCAGTAGTCTTCCGTTATTTCTCCGATTAACACCGGAATTCCGGGCCGAATGCCAGGGCCATACTCAAAACAAACGAGTCACGGACCACGCGCGATCTTTCCTTCCTCTTCCTTGTCATATCTTCTACTTACACACACACTTTCAAGCACTATACTACCACCAATGCCGGGATACCAGTCGGAAGATTAGAGCTTGTCCCGGCTGGGGGCGGTGCCCCGCCGGTGTGAGATGTCTTGGAGAAAACCCCACAAGCCGACGGCTAATTCGGCGCCGAATCTCTCCATCCTGCTCTAAATGATAACTGCTACCTCCAGTGGTAAAACATACACTACACTAACGGGAATAATGGCCTTAGCAGTTGACGAGCCCGTAATAATTAATAAATCAATCTATCTATCCGAACACTCGTTTCCATACTCCAGGGCACAATATTTACATATTTGACTGCAGATGGTCTTAGGAGGGGTCTTAGGATATTAAAAATAAAATACGTCATGACCATCTCCTAAGTGTCACCCCAGGGCTAGAAAATATTGTAATAGAATATAATGAAAGTTCATGTTATCTTTTTATCAATGTTGCTGTATTGGGAATATACATTTAAATCTACAGTACCTTCAAATTCTCTTATCCAATTGTATCTCAAGTCTAGCACCTGCAAATTCAACACCTTCAACACCAAATACCAAACACAGGACTGCATGCTAAATGTGCCGTTTTTTTAAATTATGTAACAAATTCGAACTACAACACAAAGGACACACTTGCTGCCGCTACATTACTATCCATTTCACTCACAAATTTCTAGGCATTTGTATTACTCAGAAAACGCTTAATAAAGCTTATAGTCAAACCTTAATTGGATCAAATTCTGATGAATGTGGAGCACATATTTTGTTTAAAACTCTTCCACTCCCTCCACCTCTTCTCATACCTTTCCCCAAATAACCAACAGGAAGACTTCTGCACTCACACACACTTTCCTATTTCCTATTTCCTTCTGCCCCTATTTCCTTCTGCCCCAAAACAAAGTAGGGGAGAGGGAGGCTAGTGTGGACTGGGGTCTACTGTGGACAAATTTGCTTATTCCACAGGTAACCCACGTAATCTGTTAAAAAATATTTCCTAGATATTGGTCATACAGACTTCATTATGCCAGCCAAGTACGCCAGTAGATCCTCAGTGTTCCTTATGTAATGGAAAAATTGTTTTTGTGGTTGAATTCGAAAAGGTTGCGATATCATTAAAAAAGTAAATACAGAGTTTTGGTTTTAAAATATTGATTTTAAATGTACTTCATACGAAAACAATGAAGGTTTAGTTATCTCCTGCAGCTAGTAAAAGTTTTTTTCATTTTATTATAAAGTGATACAGACACAAAATCTTCAAACTGGAGGGTGGAGGTTAATGTGGACTTTGACTTTAGGACTGTCCACACAAACCCCATAATATTGAACAGCAACATTTTACAGTTTTTTTTCAGTGTGTGTCTAAATATAATCACAGATGAGTACAGATTTTTAATTAAATGGCCTACACTGTTTAGGACAGCTTGATATATGATTCATTCATGCTACAGAAACATCACACCGTTTCAATGCAAGCCTAAACTTAAATATAATTGTTCTGAAAATTATTAATTAATAATAATAATAATAATAATAATAATATATCTGTATCTTTTGTTGGCAATAATAACTATAAATGCTATCTTCCTTAATTAGTTACTTTTCTTTCTCATTTCAGATGGTGAGAACACATTGGAAAACCCAAAGATGCCATATCAATGAGGAAATACTGAAGGATGCTTTACACTGATAAGCATTCTGAACACTTTCTAATAACAAGTGTCATGTTAGAGTATATTAAAAATTCCAATAAAACAAAAATTAACTGTTTTTATGTGTGTCCACATTACTTCTACGCGTTGTCCCACATTAGCCCCCTAGGGGCAAATGGGACAAATGTATATGTTTTTAAAAAGAGCATTTAAAATGTATTTAGGAGGAAACTATTAAAACTACTTATATAAAAAAGTAAATGTGAAATACTAAGGTATGCAGCAGGCATAGAATGTAATTTTACTTTCAATTAAGAAAGGATTTAAGGGAATTCAAAACTTTTCTTTTGCAAAATTGTTTTTTTCCCCTCAATTCTATAGCCCTGTTTTTTCTCTCTCAGAGGAAAGGAGGAGTGTTAAACACATACTATAAAGTTAGCGGTGATTTAGGAATATTTTGTGATGAATGTACTCGAAATGTAAACACATAAAGCTTTACTGAATTGTAATGACTTACTGGAAAGTGTAGACTTCAACTTGGGCCACATTTAAACAGTTTGTAATTATTTAAATAACATGAGAAGAGATAGATTCTTCCTAATGACGTTACAAGGAGCCTGCAAGTTTCCTTTCGAAGCGACGATATGCTATGAGACTGGTGAAATTGACATTTTGTCAGAGGAAGCTGTAAGAAAAACTGCAGATTGAGGAATGACCGTTCCCTGGTCATATTTTGCTTCACTTGATTGATTAGGGATTCTGGAATCGTCGTCTGGTAGGGTCATTAGTCCCGTAAGAATAGAGCATGCTCTTATCGCTGAAGATGGTGATAATGATATTCCACTGCTGGATGACTCAGAACTACTAAAACTAGAGGTACTACATGAAACACATATTTTTCAAATGTAATTTAATGTTACTGTATTAGATTAACACGTGCGAAAATTCCATACATTTGGCTCAATGGTATATAGTTTTTGCAGGAAGCATCAAGTTACGTCATTTGACACTACGCCGTCCTATGTATTATGCTGGAGGTAGAGGGTAGGGGTAGGGTGGGGGTGGATGGGTGGGGAGTATGTTTCCTAAATACACGCACGAAGCGGCTTGGGAACTAGTAACTGTATAAAGTACTCGTACATGGAAAATGTAGCACAAAAGTCTTACATTGAATTTAATCATTAATGTCTCAATTTATCTGAATTGAAAGGACTACGGTACTGTAGACAATTATGTATTGTTAATTTGCATTGGTGAAAAACGTACTCCGTGGTGTGATAAATATTGAAAGCCATTAGAAAAGAGGAAAACAGTGTTTTAGAGTGTTAGTTGGTTGGAGAGTTTAGTTAGTTGGAAATGGGAACTTGTGTGCTTCACAAAGCTTCACGAAGAGAGATGAGAACTATAGCGGTTTCTATTCACAATTACAATAATTTTATCCATTACAATTGCTTGTAGCACCAGCAATAATTCTATTATTGTTACATCATAATATTAACTATACACATTAAAAATGTTTATTTGTAAATTTTTGACAAAAACAAATATTGAACTTACGTATTCTTTGTAGCTCGGATTATGGAGTAGTTACATTTTCTTCTCATCTAAAAACTGCATTCTTAAAAGTAGCTATTCATAAGATTACTTTAGGATATAAGGAGACAGGAGTGAGAAGACGTGATGTGTTTTGGCGAACTTTAATGACGTTCATTATTATGAGACAAATTGCGTTATTCTTTCAGCAATATTCTATATGGAAAGTATACGCTTATTGTCTGTAAGTTTCCATTAATGCCAGTTTCAATTAACGATAAAGTGTGTATCTGACATATCAAAATATAGTCCAATGAAAAGGTAAAAAATAGAGGAAGGTTTACAATTTAAATTATAAAAATACCAAAATTCACGTTGCTCTAGCGGCTGAAAGGCAGGTTGGAGAAAAACCCTAAAGGCATAAAATGTCGGCAATTTCATCTTCTTTCATTTCATATATGACCATTATTTGTGAAAAGTGGATGGTTCCCGATTTAATTTGAAAAAACGGAAAAATGTACTTTTTACAGTTTTTTCGGGCAAACGTTTTGTTGTTAAATCTGGTATTCGTATTCAGCGACCCCAGAAACCTGTAGGACCCAAATATCAAAACTACGCCACAACTTTCCGCTATTTGCCATTTTTGAGCACCGTTGACTGGTCCAATAATTGTCGTCTTATTAACCGTACGGTTACTTACGTGATGCACAAACTCACATAATAGTTTTTACAATTTTACCTCTCTTTGCCCAACAATTTGTTGGGGAAAACCTAAGGAATGGCAACATCGAATTCGATAGGAATTTCACTGAAATGTCGAACGTTTTTGGATGATCATTTAGTCCTCTATTTTTCAACTCATTATCTGGTGAATAAATTAAAATTAATGTATCAATATTTGACAACTAATCTCTTCAAAATGTCTGATCCGAATTTAACTATTTTTGTGTCATAAGTAGTTCTACGATCTTACCATACAATTTTGACAGTCACCGCTCAATGCGCAGTGATAATGCAATTTGATTTTTGTTTCTAGAAATTTACCGAAATGCAGTGCATCAAATACGAACTGCCCATATCAACGATTGTCGTAGCGAATGTGGCAGAGCAGGATAGAGTGGACCACAACTGGTGCGAGGCAAGGTAAGTCCGGGTATGACGGAATGGAGCGGAGCGGGCCGAAGCATTGAGAGGACACTGATATTATTTTTTTCCTTTACCTCTTTCCTTTACCATTCTCATAAATGATTGTGATAGTGACAAAATAGGTAAGTGATGCGTCCCCGACGCGTCAAACAGTTTTAAACGTAGTTTCGTGTATATCACGTGAGTCCGTGAATGACATCTCTCATGCCCTAAGCGGTGAAGAGGAAGAGAATTTCCAGGGGATTTAAGGATTTTTAAGGAGTAAATGACAAACGGACAGACAAGCGGACGGACGGACGGACGAATGAACAACGGATGAATAAACCAATGAAACGGACGGTCGAACGAACGGGCGAACTAACAAACGGACGAATAAACGAACGGACGAACTAACGAACAAAGGAACGAACGGAAGGACGAACGAAAGGACAGACGGGCGAACGAACGGACGGACGGATGGATGGATGGATGGATGGACGAACGAACGAATGAATGAATGAACGAACGAACGGACGGACGGACGGACGGTCTAACGAACGAACGCACGGGCTAACGAACGAACGAATGGACGGACGAACGGGCGAACGAAGGACGAAAGCACGGACGGACGGAAAAACGGACTAACGAACGAACGGACGAACAAACGGATGGACGTATGGACAGACATACGCAAGCTATCCGATTACAATACACCTCAAGTGAAGTTCAACTAGTTTCTCCAGTAAGATTCGGTTCGCGCGGTAGCGTTCCAGAGTCGGAAGGAGCGGTCCAGGGCAATTCCTTCCCTGGAAGGCCGCGCCGTCCCGCGCGTCGCAGCGAGCGGGGGCGTGCGCGGGGGCGTGCGCGGGGGCGTGCGCGGGGGCGTGCGCGGGGGCGGGCGCGGGGCCCGAGCGCTGGCCTCAGCAGGCGCGTGTTTGCGTTCCGCGAGACCCGCGTTGCGCCAACGACGCGTATAAAAGGGCGCGGCGGGCGGACAGGGGCAGACGCAGCCGCACGGCCGCTGTGCATTCAACCAGCAGCTCCTCGCTCGCCCACTCGCCCGCCGACACGTGAGTATGCGAACACTCCACGCGCCCCACGATGAAGTCCTGCTAAGCTTCAAGTTTCGTAGAATGCAAGTGTGGATGTCGATTCGAAAGATGTCGGAGCGTCACGAAGTGATATCGAAACGCATCCGAGTTTAATTATTTTGAATTGCTACTTTTTTCATTTCGTTCTTCAAAATAGTTTCCTTTCTACGCATCATTATATATCAATCATATCGATTTATTATTTTCAGTTAATAATGAATGCATATTCAGGTATTGAAATATCGTATCAACAGAATAAGAATTAATTGAAAACTATAATACACAATTTACCATCGTGCCCTATTGTTAACGTTATATTTGATAAGTAGCACTATTTCGAAAATTATTACATTGATCACATTATTTTAATGTGAGCAATATTAAAATGTATGCTCATAAATTCTACGTTAGCAATTGCATAAAATAACATAATCTGTTTGATTTTTTGTTGAGAGGTATCAGGATTCAAATTATTATACTTCTTTTCTTTCTACAAATGTATATTCTTGCATGTTCTGACATAACTTACATATAGAGACGCCACATAACTATTTTTAATTCTGTTTAAAAGTAAAAAATGTATTCCTCTTAAGAAAGGCAATTTGGTGAATGAATTTCAGCGAATTATTTATTGTAAATATGAGTGATGAATTCCAAACCATAGTCCACTAAACATAATCAATACAAAATATTGTGATAACTTCATAATAACTTCAAACTGTTACGAGTATTCTGCTCATTACGGATGTTTATTGCTTAATACCACAATTGACTTGGCCATCGACGTGAAACACATTCACCCACCCCATTGTTTCAATGTTCATTAAAAGAAACACGAATATTGGCATTTCCTCAAATTGCAATTTGTGAGAACAGATGAATGCTACAATGACGCGTCAGTGTCGCTGTACGTGTCAATACATTTTGAATTTTGACGTGAGGCCAACTTACATTTCCATTCAGGGCTAATATTCCACGATAAAATCAATAGAATGTGTCATCAAAGAAATTTCTATTATTATAACCTGTAGATGTATTCTTATTCCTAACTTTAATTTTGTTGGTAAATCTTTCTGTTATTCGTTTCCGATATTACTTTGATGCCATGTTTTCTTGTCAAACGCCCTCCATAATATTCTGGAGCAGGATATGTTGACATATATAAAAAAGAAATTCAAGAACTTCAGTGACGGAGAGAGAGAGAGAGAGAGAGAGAGAGAGAGAGAGAGAGAGAGAGAGAGAGTCTTAGAAGGGTAGACAGGGAAATGAGGGTGGGGACACAATTAGTTTCATATGCGAAACAAGAGAGGCTCAGAACACACATAAAATTTACTCGATGGAAAAACTACCAGCAATAATGTTAGCGCCATAATAAACGGAAAGGTTTGAATGTCATACAGTTTAATACTAATGTAATTGAATAAACACTTAATTCCAGAAGCAATAGAAATTTCCATAGGATAGAAATTCAAAAAATCGGTACAATTAACAGCATAAAAGTAGCAATGGGCGAGTGCCGTAGTTCTTTATCTGTCAATATGTAAAAGAATACTCCTTTGCTCATAAGAAATGGAAGGTGTGTGTGTGTGTGTGTGATAGTCAGTCTAACAAATTTCAGGTCCTTGTGCTCTTTGTAGAAAAGCATCTCTCTTTATTTTATTGCATAATTATTTAAACATATACATGATTTCAACAAATAATATACTTCAAACTGAAAAGTTCATAATTAAAATATACAATAAATAGAATTGGTTTATGTATTAGGATTAAATAAATGTGATCAGTTCACAAGACTAGTCGCACATTTGAAAACTGTCATTTTTTCATAAAGTGAATAAATACGTTTAGAAAATAATTATTTTATACTAGTAAACATATCAAAAAGAGAGTTCTCAAAACAGATGGTATATAGGATAAAACACGTGTCTTTGCTCGCGAAATAATGGTTCCGCTCAGATTAAAACAGTTTTCCTATAAAATGGCATTTTTTGAGACGTCAGTTTGCATCAACCAATAAGAAAAATAAATGTGAAAATGTAAGCGTAAATAATTAAAAGTTTCATTCATTATATTTTTCGCATTTTCCACACTTTTTTGTTACCAAATATCACTGAAACAGGTGCCCCTGTGCTGACGCTTATTGAGCCCGTCCATAGCCTAAGCTCCGTTGGTGCGTGCGTGCGTGCAGGATGATGCGAACGCTGCTGCTGGGCGCCGTGGCGGCGTGCTGCTGGGCCGTGTCGCCGAGCGCCGCGTCGTGCGACCAATCGACGCGCACCATCATGTGGACGGGCGGCGAGTTCCAGTGGCCGTGCCCGTCCACCAAGGCCATCTTCAAGTCGTCGGGGCGCTACGTGGCCAAGAACATCATCGCCACGCGCGCGCAGATCTACCGCGACGAGGCCTTCGTCGCCATGCCGCGCTTCCGCCCGGGCATCCCCGCAACGCTGGCGCGCGTCTCGCTCAAGTCGCGCGGCTGCCAGGTGCTCACATTGCCTGCTCTTTGGCTTTCGATCTTAAGCTTCTGCCCGCTGTCCTACCCTTCTTTATGTTATTTTTATTTCTTTCCTACTTATTCTCCCTTTCTTTCTTCCCTTTCTTCTTTCGATTCTTCTTCCCTTCCCTCTTTCTTTCCTTCTTTCTTTCTTCCCTTTCTTCTTTCCATTCTTCTTCCCTTTCCTCTTTTTTGCCGTCTTCCTTTCCCTCTTTCTTGCCGTCTTCCGTACCTTCTTGCGTTCTTCCCTTACTTCTTTCCTCCCTTCTTTCCTTCCCTATTCCCTGCCTTCTTTCCTTCCCGCTTACTTTCATTCTTTCTTCTCATCCTTCTCTTTTCTTCTTTCTTTTATAATTTTCTCTCCGCTTTTCCTTTTTCTCTATATCACTATCATAACATGTTATTGTAATGCTATTTCTTTCCCATATTTTCTCTATAATTTCCTCTTTGTACATTAATTCTTCGTTTTCCGTTTCACTTTTTTCTCCATTTCATTGATGTCTCTCACACTCTTTCTCTTCTTTGGCATTACGTATTATTTCTCCCACTGCGTGGCCTTGTCTAATGGAGAATCTTGCGGTGTGCTGTCCAGGCCACTTTGCTCCCGTTCCCGTGCTGGAGTCAACAGGAGGAAGGTAACTGCCGCGCGCTGCAGTCCGTTGTGGACATCTTCCTCGACGCCAACGACATCCTCTGGGTGCTGGATGTCGGCATTGTCAACACTCTCGAGAACCCCATCCGCCGATGCCCGCCCAAGGTACGCATATTCAGCATTCTTTTATTATGCATTAATTGTCTTTATCATTGCTTAAATGTGAGTTTCTATCCATACTAATAATTATATCTATAAAAAGAGTCGTGTGCAATTTTTTTTTAAAAAATGCCTAATCTTTAACTTCAAACTTCGTTTTCAAATGAATTTTTCAAGTTGGTTCTTCAAATGTACTTTAAGTACATTCTAAACCTCTCAAATATGTCGGAAGGCAGTAATCTCCTAATGGATATTCTCATAAAAGCTCGTTTTACGTTCAAAGAGAAACTTTCACTTCTATACCACATCTACTCGCATCAGCGTGACTCGGATAATTCATAAGTAATTAAGTAATATTTCATAAGTAACTTCACAATTCTAATACATTTTTTGAAATAATTTTAGTACAGATTACATTCCGTATCAACTGAAAATTTGACGTAATATTTCCCGGAAAACGGAAGCAAGTAAATGTAATCTGTTGAAAATTTTCCAATCAATTTATATACCATTTATTATATCTTTTCAAGACTTTTTCCAAAAGTGAATCTCCTAGTTTACTAACAGTATATCATTTTCTTACCCTTTGGTACCTTACTGGGTAGAGGCGTATCTAGGTATTCAGGCGCCAGTGACAAGCAAAGAATTTGCACCCCTGACAGTTACTTCAAATTAAGGTTGTTATTTGTTTTAGCGGGTGTACTCTAAATAGCGCCCCTTGTGAGACGCGCATCGCACGTGCCCTCTCTGCCATACCGTAGATACGCCTCGGTTACTGAGTTCCCTAGAAAGGAACGGTCCCTATTGAAACCGTTTTCGACGAGCAACTCAGGGAGATTTTGCCACCTCGAACGTTAAGCAGTATCGATCTTCTCCGCATGCGCAGATGCACAAAAGTGAGGCGAAACTTGAACTGCGCATGAGCAGAAGATCGATAATAATCACAGTTCGCGGTTGCAAAAACTCCCTAATCGTTCCCGCGTTTCTTCAAACCGTGATTGCTACGTGCGTGATTCCTACAACCCTGATTCTGTTGCAGGTGGTGGCGATCAACGTGCGCACGGGCAAGGTGGTGAAGGTGATCGACCTGTCGGCGCTCACGTGCGCCGCGTCGCGCCTGCAGTACGTGGTGGCCGAGTACTCGCCCGACGGCCGCTGCTACGTGTACGTGAGCGACGCCGCGACGCGCGCCATCTTGGTGTTCGAGGTGTCGTCGGGGCGCGGCTACCGCGTGGTGCTGCCCAAGGCGGTGACGGCCGGCTGCGCGCGCCGCGACGTGCTCTACCTGGCGCTGGTGCGCCAGAGCTGCGGCGCCACCACCCTCTACTTCACCTACCTCTCCAGCAGCCGCCTCTTCGCCATCAAGACCGAGTACCTGCGCCGCGGATCCGCCGCCGGACGCGTACAGGTGAGCCCATTTCGAATTTCTCGCTGCCGCCTTGTGCCGGTGTTGTCAAGATCGATGCCACGAGCGGGAGTCCGTGGCACGAGTGACACGACGAAATCGCCCCTCCACGCAGTTTATTACCCCGCCACTAACATCCCTATTGTAAAACGGCGGGGTTACTAATAGTTTCCTTTCCCGACGCTAGTGGCGTAGAGAAGCTCGTGTCACGCTACGATGCCACGACGCGGGCCACTGCCACCAGTAGAAGACTTTGACATCACTGGCTTACGCAGTTGAGAGAAAATTATGTAATGCTGCGCGAAAAAAAACTTCGAATTTTCGGCAGAAAATTATTGCACGGCCCTGGTAACAAACAAGTGGAAAAATCTGCTTCCTAATTTAGAGAGAAAATCCTCTAACACTTGGTGTAGCCAGAATTCATGTTTTATGGGTTCTTGATAGCGAAAAATCGAATGACGGGAAAACATCTGTCTGTCCGTCCGTCCGTCTGTGAAAAACCATTGCGGCTAAACCGTTCACCCGATTTTCACCAAAATTAATACTCCCCAATTGATCTTTCTGATGTTGCGGTCCCTTGAATTTCAAATTCGTATTTTAATTTGGAAAGTACTTTAAGTGGAGCGCCTAGGACATTTTCAAAATTTTCAAAAAATGGCTCCATCACATTTGATTAAATTTTGTTGTTGGATAGTATGAAGAACGTTCAAGAGAACAGAGCAGGTTAGTTCAAAACCCTGATGTTTCGAAAATTACAATAGTTCAAATTTTTTTCGCAGTCTTCCTACAATTAAAATATTCAAAACAGAGGTTTTTGCTTTAATGAAATCTGTTACTTAAAATTCGATTTTGAATCAGGTCATGTACATTGTTTCGAAAATTTGAGTATTCTTCGCGTAATTTTGCGTTAAAACACGGGCGAGAATGTACGTTTTTCCAAGTATTTATCTAGTTTTTTGCTTAATAGTTTTTTGTTTTCTAGTTTTCTTTTTTAATTTTGTGTTCTAGTTTTTGTTTTCGAGTGACTGCACTTCGACTTGAATAGAGTGACTTCTGACTGTTCTTCTAAACACGGTTTATCCAATCGAGCGCTTCATTAATGTTCGCTCCTGATTGGATAAACGCGTCCTTGCTGATCGAACGTCAGAAGTGTCTCTTTTTAAATCGGAAAATAGTTCTGTTACTCTTCACCTATTCCCATTTGGATGTGTGGTATCGTGGATGTAATAGTAGAAGGCGGTAATTAATGGTTATTTACGAAACAAGTATCGTAAGGCATTTTATTGCAATACAAGATCCGAGTATTGTGTTCGAGTCCTGTAGAAAGATGACACGATAAAATTATCAGAGGTTTTATTCGCTATGAAAGAATTCTAATGTAGTACAAACATTTAATTTTGACTATTCATTCTGCGAAATAAACAACTAAATCAATTAAATTTCCTTATTAATTCACCCAATTTATTGAATACTGTTATCTCGTACATTGATCATTTAAATTATTTTATTTTAATTACTTGAATAATCCTGAATGCAGTAATTATTTTGTATTATTAATCCGGAATGCAGTAATTATAGGACAGTACTGATGTGCTAAATGAAGTCTTTCCTCCACTAGGCCTTAGGAGTATAACCAGAAGAGATAATAAAACTCGATTTACTCTGCAAAAATTCTAGTCAAGTAACACTTTACTCGAACAATCAAGTTGGAACTCAACACTTTTACTGCATTTCAATCCGCTGATTGCTATAATTATTGCCAAAAACGAATTTTAATGTTCCGTTTGCAACCATCAAAAGTGAATACAAGGTAATTATGTTGTTCTTCGGACATGATGTTCTTTTTCACTTTTTTGAAAGACTCGTCGTTTTCTTCCAAGTCGCTACGCTCCATCAACCTAAACCTGACGAGGATGTTCTTTGCGCTCCGATAAACGACCAGAGAAAGTCTTCGGGTTTAGGAAAACGACGACGAAATGATCCGAATTTCTTACATAATCCGGTGATTTCTACGACGAAACCAGTGTGTAAATAGAAGAATTGCTCTCGTATTGTTAAATATTTATATTATAGAATTAATATGTTAGACAAATGCGCTGTGTTTTATGGGTAAGAGATCAAATAATTGCATGGATATAATAATAGATGTTAAGTCTGACACTTCCTTCCCTCTCCTTTGTTATTTATTCAATGTTTCTAAGCGAATTCAAGAGGTACTAACTCAAAGAGTTTATATTTTCCTGATGTTTGCTTCTCTTCATCCTGTATTCTTCTTTAAGATACGGACTTTTCTTGCCGAATTTCTGATACTGAATCCTCGTTTTTTTACATTTCCACTTAAAAGATAATTGTCTGCCTTATTTCCCTTAGTTCAATCACTTTTACTTTCATCCTTCCCTTTTCACATCTCGACACAACTCTCATATCCTAATTCAACCCAAACCCGGCAGCCCACTTCATCTACGTAACATCTTCCATATTCCAAATTTTTGTTTCATTTTTGCTACATTTTTGCTATTTGTTTCGAAAACTTTCCCCGACCTCCTAAAATTTTAGATTTCTCGTGTTATTTTAAAATTTATTTTCATGTACAATGAATCCTCCAAGCTCAAAGACCACCTTTTAACACCTTGGTGTACGTGTGTGTACCTTTCGCAGGACATCGGCCCGAAACCCGCCAAGTTGGTCATCCTGGGCACGGACAACGGCGCCGCCATCTTCTTCCGCTACGAGGGCCAGAACGAGGTGTACCGCTGGGACACCAACGTGTGCTTCAAGGCGGAGAACTTCGCGCCGGTGTACCGCGGCCAGAACTGCTTCCTGGCGACGCACGCGCTCGCCGACTACAAGCGCGGGCGCATGCGCGTTCTCGAGTCCAATTTCCCCGACTACGTCGCCGGCACCGTCGGCTGCGGCGCCGTGCAGAAGCTGCCCGTCATCCAGAGCAGCGGCGGCACCAACTGCTGAGAGCCGGGACACAAACCCCGCCCGTCTCTGCCCGCCGCGACCGGCGCGGCTCGTTGTTGTTGATTGTTGTTATCGCCATCTTGTTGAGAGCGCCATTTGAAAAAAGTTCACGAGTTTTGAGTGCGTTGTTTGGTTTCTGGAAGGATTAAGCGACTTCTATCCGGACAGGATAGAATTTTCTTAGATCTTCCCCTTTGTGAGGATGTTGGAGAACGATGACGCATTCTTTAAAATTGAGAAATTGGTGCGAAGAATGGTGCTCCTTGTTATCGTGAATTTTGTTGTTATCGCTGTCTTGTTGGATGTGACATTTAATAAAACCCAATATAGTTAAAAATACTTGTCTTTATAAATGAGGGAAATCAACAACTCACTAGATCTAATCACCTAAAATCATCAAATACCTTCTCCTAAACTTAATTTTTCTCTTAAATAATTTAGAGGATATGGTTTAGTAAGCGAGTATTCGCAGATGCTCACCATCCTAGTAATATAGTTCCTTCTCTCCTCTTCGTTCTTTACCTCTACCCCACAGCATGTACTGCTGCAGTGTCTCAGTTCTAGAGTTGTGCGTTCTAATGATGGACTGTGGATGTTTTCAACTTGTGAATGAGGCGTGGTAGGCAAAAGCAATCACTGTTTATCCCTAAAATGATTTAAATCACTATTCTTATTTATTTCATAAGAGCCAGAAAAGCCAGTAATAAGTTTTTTGTACTTTTGTCAATACTTTTCTGAATCGGATGTGGCATCAAGGTTGTGATGGAACTGCTCACAAAATGGAGGCGCCGACACACTTATGGTGTGACAGTCGTCCCAAGTCGCAGGAGGGGACACGCGCTGAATTTATTTAATAAGGGCGCCAAGCGCATGCCCACTTACCTGCTTAATGTCGCCGGCGTTGAGCGTCTCAGGGGTGAGCGCCCTGGGTCGAAGGGTTGCATTTGGTGGTTTCTTAAGATTTAGAATAATAACACTTTGCTATGGTATTAATTGGTTCACCCGACCAAATGGCGGGGACTAATTTATTAAAAAAATTAAACGAAGAGAAACTGTTCAGGTTGATGCTGGGTTATTGTCACTTTAGTAGCCGATTAATGAATGATGGTGATGACAACTTACAATCTGTGATGTTAGATGGTAATGTCACCGCGACTGGATTGCTCGCCGAGCGACGGAGAAGTGTAGTCGGACCCTCAGGAGGCGACGCCGGAACGTTGCAAGGTTGGCCTCCGATTGCCTCCGGGGTGATGACTCCGGCGCACGGGACGTCGGCGGTGGATGACCGGGCGGTGGCGACGTGATGCTCGCGCGCGTCTCAGGCCGTCACACGACACCTGGACCGCGTATGACGCTCGAAGCCAAACTTTGGCTATTCGGAATTAATTCCGTGAAGACCGAGCAAGTTTCGCAGTGGTCGGCTCAGTGTGTGCCTTACCCACTGCTGCTGTTCCCTTTCTACCGCAGGTTTCATTAACTGACTAATATTCGGTGGTTTTCTTAACTACCACTGTTAATCTACTCAAAACTTTACTTGTTGGTTTCTATCTCCATACGACTTCCCCTGCACGACCGTCCTCTCTCGCGTCTGTCGCCCGTCCTCCCTCTGGCCTCGCTCGCCCGTCTGTCCCTTTCGTTTTTTCGAAAAAATCTCAAAGTGCTCACGTGCTTCCTGCCTAGTGATTTTATTGGTCGGATTTCAACTTCTCGAACCTTCTATTTCATCAACGGTGCCTTCTGGTTGTTCATTGGCCGGCATTGTTAGGCCGGAGGAGCGCGCACGTGTCCCTTCTGCTTTGGCATGTGATGATTTTATAGGCTTTTAGGGGATTATTGAGCCGGGTGCGATCGCCAAGTCGCTAAAATGGTTGTTCCGGCTGTCGATCATCCAGTATTGTTGGACAAAGGGTAAGATTTATTGTTAGGGGCTTCTGGAGAACTTGGGCCGTTGGGCGGAACTAAATCGGGTCGCGGTGGACGCGTGGCCCTTTCCAACTTCCGGTAATTTGGCGTGACGCGGGGGTGAGAGGGTGCGATGGTCACCCGACGCATCGCGGTATTGTCAGAAAAAGGGTATAATTGATAGTTGAAAGTTTATGGGGGGCTTGAGCGGCTGGGCGTATCTAATTCGGGGGCGCGTAGTTCTTTCCTGCCGTCCGGTAATTTGGCGTGACGCAAGGGTGGAGGACTGCGATGGTCCCCGACACATCGCATTACCCCCCCGTACAATGAGATTAAAAAAACGCATGGGACATGTTTTTTTTAATCTAAGAACAAAAAAAAGACATTTACAAAAATAGATGATAAATAAATTTGGGGAGCATGTGCCGACAGATGAAGCTGTGAAAACACAAAAACCTGGCATGTCCAGAACGAAAATTAGGGGTTTCAATGACAACTCTAACATGATAAGACAATACTAGTTAATTAAGCAAAAGGATAAAATTAATGAAGAGGAACAACACTAAAGCTATCTCTAAAAAACTAGATGACCAATAAATTTAGGACACAAAATCTTTAAGAAGTAATACAAACACATTAATGATAAGAAAATGAATGAAAATAATCTTTATCATTTTTCAAAAATAAGAAATGGTGGTGGGCCATTAGCAACACCTACTCAAACTAAAAGCAAACTAAGCACTAAATAAGTAATTAAGAAGATAACATAGAGGGATAATTGGAAACAAAACTTAGAAAGACTGGCAAAATGAAACAATGGGGTACCTAAAACTAGTTAAACGCTACTGCAAATTGAATAATTGTGCAAAGTGAAGAGCCAAAAGTGGGAACCCTGTTAATCATTATTATATTTGACGCTCTTTTAATACGATTTTAGAGGTATAAAAACAAGTGGAATAAATGTGACATTTGCAAAATAATAGATAAGCATAATAGTCAACAGTGGCCAAATTATTTAAAACACAAGAGGAGGAAACAAAATATCAACACGATGGAGAATTGAAAATAGAATGGTAAACGTGAGAAAACAACCAATGAATTAAACAAAGGACTTGGGTTGCAAAAACATTAAATTCATAATATCAGAATGGAGCTCGTTTCATTAATTAAAGTCAATGGCTATAACTCTCGTCAACTCTCGACAGAGTATATCTAAGGGATATCTGAATTATTTCTCTCTCTTTTTAATCAACAACGACGTTCACTTATAACAATCACTTAACCAAAGCATTGAAGTAGTAGCGAACCCACGAAATTAATTAATAATAAGACGTGCCAGGGCAACCGGGCTGGATCCACAAGAATATAATTAAAATAAGGTTACCTAATCAGAGCGACATAAATGAGGGCTTTTATTCTTTCAGCCAATTAATCTAGTCTAATCTCTGAAAGGAACAAGGTTATAAAAATTGTGAGGACCAACCTCGGAACCATCTGTGCTACGTAAAGTGCAAGCGTTGGGGGCTACAAGCCTCATAATTTGGTAAGGACCTACAAATAAAGGAAAGAATTTACTAATAAGGCCTTCAGGCTGATTAGATACTCTGAGAGCTTTGATTAAAACTTTATCGCCGACTTTAAATAAATGGGTTTTACTCTTCTGGTGTTGTTTTCTCGTATCACCAGCTTTCTTTAAATTTGAGAGAATAATTTGACACCGATCCTCAGGGGAAATTGGAATTTGTGTGGCCATTTTTGCTAAAATAGGAAACAATGGTTTCGGCTTGTTATTGAATTGAGCCTCGAAAGGTGTACATCTGGAAGATTCATGGGGGATGTGGTTAAGCCACGTATTAATCTTCGGTAGTAAATCGGGCCAAGCGGTATGCTTGTGAGACACATAAACCCGAAACAAACGTGATAATTCTTTCATGACTCTTTCGCCAATTTATGTGATGGAACTGCTCACAAAATGGAGGCGCCGACACACTTATGGTGTGACAGTCGTCCCAAGTCGCAGGAGGGGACACGCGCTGAATTTATTTAATAAGGGCGCCAAGCGCATGCCCACTTACCTGCTTAATGTCGCCGGCGTTGAGCGTCTCAGGGGTGAGCGCCCTGGGTCGAAGGGTTGCATTTGGTGGTTTCTTAAGATTTAGAATAATAACACTTTGCTATGGTATTAATTGGTTCACCCGACCAAATGGCGGGGACTAATTTATTAAAAAAATTAAACGAAGAGAAACTGTTCAGGTTGATGCTGGGTTATTGTCACTTTAGTAGCCGATTAATGAATGATGGTGATGACAACTTACAATCTGTGATGTTAGATGGTAATGTCACCGCGACTGGATTGCTCGCCGAGCGACGGAGAAGTGTAGTCGGACCCTCAGGAGGCGACGCCGGAACGTTGCAAGGTTGGCCTCCGATTGCCTCCGGGGTGATGACTCCGGCGCACGGGACGTCGGCGGTGGATGACCGGGCGGTGGCGACGTGATGCTCGCGCGCGTCTCAGGCCGTCACACGACACCTGGACCGCGTATGACGCTCGAAGCCAAACTTTGGCTATTCGGAATTAATTCCGTGAAGACCGAGCAAGTTTCGCAGTGGTCGGCTCAGTGTGTGCCTTACCCACTGCTGCTGTTCCCTTTCTACCGCAGGTTTCATTAACTGACTAATATTCGGTGGTTTTCTTAACTACCACTGTTAATCTACTCAAAACTTTACTTGTTGGTTTCTATCTCCATACGACTTCCCCTGCACGACCGTCCTCTCTCGCGTCTGTCGCCCGTCCTCCCTCTGGCCTCGCTCGCCCGTCTGTCCCTTTCGTTTTTTCGAAAAAATCTCAAAGTGCTCACGTGCTTCCTGCCTAGTGATTTTATTGGTCGGATTTCAACTTCTCGAACCTTCTATTTCATCAACGGTGCCTTCTGGTTGTTCATTGGCCGGCATTGTTAGGCCGGAGGAGCGCGCACGTGTCCCTTCTGCTTTGGCATGTGATGATTTTATAGGCTTTTAGGGGATTATTGAGCCGGGTGCGATCGCCAAGTCGCTAAAATGGTTGTTCCGGCTGTCGATCATCCAGTATTGTTGGACAAAGGGTAAGATTTATTGTTAGGGGCTTCTGGAGAACTTGGGCCGTTGGGCGGAACTAAATCGGGTCGCGGTGGACGCGTGGCCCTTTCCAACTTCCGGTAATTTGGCGTGACGCGGGGGTGAGAGGGTGCGATGGTCACCCGACGCATCGCGGTATTGTCAGAAAAAGGGTATAATTGATAGTTGAAAGTTTATGGGGGGCTTGAGCGGCTGGGCGTATCTAATTCGGGGGCGCGTAGTTCTTTCCTGCCGTCCGGTAATTTGGCGTGACGCAAGGGTGGAGGACTGCGATGGTCCCCGACACATCGCAAGGTGTAGGACATCTCTGCTTTGTTTTGAGTAGGGGGTAGAAAGTGGAAGAGCAAAAAAGCTTTTTGCAGCAAATCATATTAATACGTACCTTTTTCTGTGAATATTCAAGACTTTGCAAGTTTTAATGCATGTCGCGGGCAAGATAACAAGCTTACTAGAGGTCGCGGGCACCGCGCCCTGAGAAATTGGCCCGAGATTTAAAAGTAAAGGTTGTATACGGAGTAGCGGTACGTCACTCAATACCTGGCTCATGACAGTCTTTCCAAGGAGTTACTTGCCAGTTATTGTCACAAATTTAGCTATATTAATTCCCATTTTCTATTAAAGGCAAATAAATTATCCATTAAAATGAAATAATATATCACTCCAATTTCAAATTCTCAAATGGGAGTAAAATTCAAAAATCTGAATCAGAAGTATGTCGATTTTGTAATCCTGTTTACTTCAGAGTGATACAAAAGCGTGAATTTTATACGTTCAGGTTAGAATTTTTAACAGACAAATATTCTTACCTGTTAAAAGCGCTGTTCGTCTATAAGCAAGAATTTAAAATTATAGAGACTAATTAATTTATTTCCCATTATTGCTAAATACAATAAATAACTCAATGATTTAATAACGCAACACAAAACAAGGTAAGAATTATCCTTCGCCATTCAAACAAGGTGAGAATTATCCTTCGTCATTCCGGTCGCTTAACAAAGATGGTTATATAAGAGAGAATTTAGTAAGAAAGTAAAATCAAGTAGCAAGTACATTCGATAGCTACGCGCGGTACTAACATCGTCCGCTCCAGGGTCTTGCAACTCTCCATCAAAACCGGAGACAAAGCTTGAGGGTGCTACTATAGGAGGCGCTAGTGCCGCCGGGTACAACTGCAGGGTAGGGTCGCCAACCTCCGCACATAAAACTTGGCTGATTTCTGAGAAATACGAAAAGTGTCTTCTAAATATTCAATTATTCATAATATATGCGTATAAGAAACCGCTGATGAAAGCGCGAACATTGACGCTATCTTTTGTAGCATTACGCGTCTGCTTGAGCGTAATACGAACCTACGCAGCAACAACGGACGTTTGAAGTATCGTTGGCAACAGTTCTTATTTTAGTTCCTGTAAGAAGGTGCTGTAGGAGAGGGCGCCACTGTAATGGTCTCCATCACGTTATAGGGGAGTTGAAATTCCCTGGTCCGCTCTGCTCCCGTGTGCGTTGTTAAGTACTTACTTCTTCTGGTGACGAACTAATTTACATATGAAGTATCAAATTAAGTGACATCTCATATAAAACTGTGGCTTCGTGTACATGCTCCCTTTGCAGACGGCTCTATCCAAAACCATGACCACCGTAAACAACATCAACTTAACCTCAACATGCAATAATCTTGCATGTTGCAATAATGCATCAAATCTTATGGTGGTGTTGCTACTACTGATGTCGTCCCTACCAAGGACTAAGCAATCATCATCATCGAGGCGCTTGAAGGGTTAACACTGAAGGACTAGGTGAGTAGTAGGTTAGTAACTAACTAATATTGTACAAACGTGTGATATTCGTTTTGTGTCACATATCGCGCCAACAACAGGATCTGTGTATTCTTAAGCTCTAAGAAACTTGCTAATCATATTACTAATAAATACAAGTCTCTCGCTATTAACAATATTGAAGTAAGTGCCAGACTATTACATAGTAAACGTATCAGAGTTATAGTTTCTCATGCCCTGTTACCCTACACGACGACATGAAGACACCAAAAAAGCACTTAACCAACTTTAGGTTCAAACATCATCCAATATTACTTTTATAAGAACTGGTATGACTGATCCTAATTTGTCTTATATTTTGAGTTTTAGAAGGTAGGTATTTATTCATTCTGATGAAATTCATAAATTACTTCCATCTGTGTCAATTCAATATCAAGATACATATTATAGATTATATTTCTCTACTGATGACATCACTTGCTTTAAATGTAAATCTAAGGTCATATTGCTAGTCAATGTCCAAACAAAAAGACAATTCTTCCCTAATTGTAAGAAATGGTTCAAAAGGTAACGGTAGCACCTCAAAAGAAAATTTCTCCTTGGAACATTTGCTAGCAAATGTCCAAATAATAACATTAGCCTCACATCAGTTATAAATAGAGCAACAGATAAAAACAATGATAATATTTTAGTAGAGATATTTTAGTAGAGATTCCCCCTCCACAACAACCATGTGACAATGAACCTGATACAGTTGCTATGGATTATTCAAAATTTCCTCTTATCAACAAAAAAAGCCTCCCATCTGAATCATCACCCCTGAGAGTATATCAAACAATAATATAAAATGTAAAGACCACTCCTACAAACTTTCAAAGAGAAAGAGAGCAAAAAATGCCAATGAAGAATGTGCTTCTCAAGATAGTTTAACTAAAAAGTCAGTAGGAGATCTTTTACTCCCAAATAAATTATTTTATAGATTATAGATTCCAGTCATGAGACACTTCCTCTCTCATACAGTCAATTCAAATCATTCCTTGAAAACTCTTCTGGGGTACTTGATCCCATTCTTATTGTGAAAGATTATTCAACTTATTTTAATGCAATAATTAGAATGCTGAAAGAAATGTAAAAACTATTAAATGAAAGATCCATAAAGGATAAATTCACAAGAGTTATAAACAAATTAGAAAAAAATATTCCCAACATAGAGACTTTATACTCGGAATCCACTTTAGAGAGTGCCTAGAACACTGTATGTACTTATGTAGATCATAACATAGTATTTAAATCATGCGGATGCAACTGATAGTAGAACATATTACAAAGATGAATCTATGATAGTTCTGCAATGGAATCTTGATAGCTTTTACAGCGGACTAGAAAACCTACAGTACTCATGCAAGCTACATAACCCTGATATAATATGTTTACAAGAAACTAACTTTAAAGGAAAATCACATGGAAAAATAACTGGATATAATTGCACCTTTAAAAATAGAAGCAATCCTGATTATGCCTATTGTGCGGTAGCTATATATTCCAAACAATCGATTCCCACTGAAACCCTAAAAATTAAAACAGACACTGAATTTGATGCAATAAAAATTAATTCAATGAACCCCGTATCAATCGTAAATGTCTATATTTATAATAGATACCCACTACAAGAAATCGAAATGCATGACATTATAAATCAAATCAACTAGGCCTTCATTATTCTTAGGGACTTTAACTGTTATCACTCGTTGTGGGGATCGTACAAAATTGATAAAAGAGGCAGATGATTGGAAAAAGTAATTGACGTTCATGACAGCATCATCCTTAACTCTGGTGATCCCACACATATTAATATCAGAAACAGTAGACTAAGTGCCACTGATCTTTCAATAGCTTCTCCCACAATAACACAGAAGAGTAACTGGTATATTATGGATTTTCCACATGATAGTGATCACTTTCCAGTACTGATTGATATCCATGAACCAAATATGTCCATTAATTATGAATGGCGCAACTCAATCCCTAATTACAAGAATATTAACTGGCCGGACTACCAAGAAAAACGTCGATGAGCTTCTGAAAGAAGAGGATATTTTCAAGGACAGTGATAGTACTGACCAGATAGTAAAATCTTTCTGTAAGATTTTATCCACTGCTACTAATTCGATAACACACACTCATTATGTTCCTTTTAAGTTCAAAAGCGTCCCCTGGTGGAATTCTGGATGCAAAATCACTATTAGAAAGGCTAAATAAACATTTAACCAGTATAAAAAAGAAGAGATGAAATTAGTCGAATGATTATTCAACTGATGAGAGAGAGAGAGAGAGAGAGAGAGAGATAAATATAGCTATCGCCCGTAAAATTGTAAAAATAAACAAAGTTAGATCATAGATCGAATATATTTCCTCAGTCAACAGCCAAGCAAAGTCAACTGAGAGCTGGAAAAAAATCAAATCCACACGCGGTATTAACGAGAGCAACATCACACACTTCCTGGGTTGCAATGACCAAATAATAAGAGCCCCCGAAATTATTGCTGAGGAATTTGCCGAAACTTTCATGAAATTGTTTTGAAATTGTAGTTATCATTGGGTTTAAAAAGTAAAGAGATGTTGCACTTCTGTTGATGGCCTAAAAACATTTGCTCATGTCATAAAAGTAAATGCATACTGAAAAGCAATTCTGTGGTCACGGGGTAAAAGTTCTTAAGTCAACATTTGGCGAAATTGGGTTAAGTACTGAAACTACCAGTTAAGAACCTATATTTTATTTTAGAAAAACGAGGGAATTCAATGTTGCCTCCTTAACGAGAAAAAACTTTGTGAATAGCGTTGAGCGTAGGAAAAAGCGTTAGCTCAATAATATAATCCTTGTTTTCTCCAAACTAAGATTTTTGACTTAAGAACTTTTACCACGTGACCACACAATTAACGAAATAGGTGTGTCAGGGATGGCTTGGACCTTGGTTCTAGTTTGAGGGCTAGAATCGCTCACCCAAGCCGAGCTTTTTTATGTCACAAAAGAATCCCTTTTTATCTTCATTTACTTCAATCTTTGCTTTCAAAATTCCTTCAAACCGTGGTGGAAAAGCTGTGTAGAACATGATTTTATCTGAATTTGAGGTTTTATTTCCTTTGCCATTTTGTGATAATATTCTCGAAATTTTCAGTTATACAAGTAACTGAAGTAAAATGTACTTTAGAAATTAAATGCTGAATATGTTGCATATTTTTAAAATATTTTCACTTGGTTGCTATATATTTATTTATATAATTAATTAAAATAATATTAAGAAACTTTATAATAATCATGATTTGACAATAATGCCATTGTATTTAATTTCGTTTGGCCTTTTTTAACACAAAAAGTGGTGATAAATTCATCGATTATTCGCCAATAAATATGTGTCATCAATTTGATTTCGGTTTCGAAAATTTGAAGTAGGTATCTTGAGATTCGAGACTCTTGTTGACAGTGACTTAACAACACGTATTCACAATATTTTATTAAATTTTACAAAACATACAATCATATTACAATTTCAAAAAGCCGACACCAACTTAATTAAATATAAATGTACAAAAACAAATTCCCTTTAATTAATACAGCATAGCACCCTTTTTAAAACACATTTCTGCCTAATTTGTTACTAATACAAGCACACTGAAGTTGGAAAACTTAAAAGAATCGTAAAGAAAAAAATCTGCACATAGTCACTCGAAAATTGTGATTGATTTGACAAGAAACCCGACTTTTAAGATATTCACAGGACTCTGATATTGGTTAGTTCTGTGTGATAATATCCCTAATACTAACAATATTAACTTCCGCCTTTTATTTCGCCCCTGAAACGAAAAGAATTAAAAAAAATACCTCGGTCTCGCTTTAAAAAAGCGCATGATACCTAAATTCAATATTTCCGTCACTTTTTTAAGATAAACTCCTGTGATTTCCCAGATAAAACATTAGAAATATATAATGTTCCCTTCAATGAATATTATCTATCAGTCTCTGTTTCCATTTAGATTTAACATCTATTTAAAACTTCTCAAGTAATACGCATGACTCTTCTACTAAAATAAAAGTATTTTCTCTCGAAATTCTTGAATGTAGAAAGCTGGATAAACGACTTAGGATAGAAAGAACATCTATATTATCATGCTGTGTGAAAAATAGTCTTAGATAATTTGTCTTGAAGATGAAATTCGTATCCAAAAGTTGGTGTCCAATTCAACAATTTAGAAAAATGTGATCTAGTTTAAAAAACAGTTTACAATTGATGTACGTCCACGTTTGAAGAAGTTTTAATCAGATGTATGAAGACATATTAATAAGAATTTTTACATAAAGAGCTGCAAAGCTATCACATGACAGTATACAATGCTTACGCATTTGTGTGAACTCCATAGCGGAAAGCTCATTCACAATGAGACGTAACCGCAAACGCTCGGCCCTATGTTGTTTCATAAAGACATTCGTAGTGTAAACGCAAACGTGTACGTAAAGCAAATGAGGCGCTCAGAATAAAAATGGCAGATCGCAAGCAAAGTTCATTTGAAAAAAAATTTTTTTCTGTTTTCGTTCACTTTCACTCCGGACAAATTTTTGAAGGTGAAATTTGAGGGTTTTACCTATCCTAATTCATTTGATATTTCAGCATATGCTATGTGTATGGTATGAATTTACCGTCATATTTCAATTTGAAAATCTGAGTTCAGTTGGGATCTGCCGTTAGTCTTTAGCACCTCAAATCCTAGGACGTAACCGCGAAAGTTTGCGAACTCCTAGTTTTCATGTTTATTTTAACGTGATTAGAAAACCACACATTATCGTCCGCCCCCGCAACATCCAAAGAACGTCTAGATTTTTGATTTGGGAAGTAGAATAGTTTTTAAGATTACTCAATATCATTTCCTCCCCCTCATTCCAAGTACCAACACGTCAAGACAAACACGCGTATAGCATAAAAGTAGCAGTAGTGGTTACAGTTAAAAACATTTCGTAGTTTTCTCAAATTAAAAACTTTATGAGAAACTCAACGGGCGAATAGCATATCTCTTCCGAATAGATCCCTTACCTAAAATGACCATTTAATAATTTTTTTTATTTTTATTAGTTCATTTCTAAACCCGGATTTTTTCCAGCAATGGACATTTGAAAATTGCAAACTTTTGGTAGCGGTCAGATATTCGTCTTGGTAACGACCAATCGATATTGTACCACCTGAACGTGTTTGTATCCGAAAAAGTGAAACCGTCAAAAAAGTATAATAAGATGAGGCGATGCCCGAAATGTGTCAATAAATTAACTCTCTTCATTAGCGCCGGAATTCTACAATATTATTGCAATGTCAACTTTAATAATACGTTTCCAGCTTAATTTTTAAATATAAAAGAAGGTAAAAGAAATAATTATCGTCGTACTACTCCCGACCACAAGAAGGCGTAAGATCGACTTGTGCAAGTTTGAAGCATGTGAAACGCCTCCAATTCTTATGTCTCAAATGTTTTGCCTGAAGATGACACTTCCGAAGCAGTGTCAACTACTGGTGACGTAACCCTATTACCGCGAGCAACTACCTTCATCTCAATGAATTCTTAGGCTTCCGCGGCCAGAGTTAACGTGATTAGAAACTGCACTGCACAACCGCGATCTACCTTCATGTCAGACCTAAGGGAACGTGTTCACTGTGAACGCCCCTTAAGGTGGCTTCAGCGTTCGGTATTCGGCGAGTAGTGAGCGACCGTTCGCGGATTTCCCGAGTAGTGTGGATGGGGTGCTCGCCTCGAACGTTTAGTGCTCGCCCTACCCATCGGACACATCAAAGGAAACGCACATTCGCCGCGCTTCTCAACGGCTCGCGCTTACGCGAGCAGTAGCTCGTTGGGTTTCAGGTCGTTAGGTCCACGGACGAAAGGTCTAATACTTGTTAGGTTTAAGGAACAGGACATCTATTGGGAACCAGGCCTAATGCAACAGAAGATCTAATACCAAAAGAAGTCTACAATTAGAAGGTTCAAGTAATAAGGTCTAATAGACATAAACAACAGAAGGTCTAACAGATATACAAAGGTGTAATGGCAAATTTTCTTCATTTTTTAACGCCTGAAAACCAAAAGTGTCAATTCAATTTTCAAAATTTTCGAATGGTAGCAAATTACCAAAATTATAAAGATCGTGATTATATCGATACCTTCTATCTTTGAGCTACAGACCGAATATTTTAACACCGTATCATTTTATGTACATTACGTACTTCCTGAATTAAAGTGTATCATTCCTATTGTGATTTCATTTCAGACTATAACATACTGACGTAATGATATGTGAACCACATTTCTGTAACTGCATAATAGATTCAACATTCGTGTCCTGTAGACCTAAGTTTATAAGACATTTTTGACAATTACACCAAATATTATTAGACATTTTTAAAAATTAGACCAAATTTTCATTAGATATGTTTTTATAGACCGTCTGTCGTAACACTTTTAAAATTAGACCTTCTGTCATTAGGCCTAATAGATTTAGATCTAACGACCTCTAACCGCTCGTTGTACTCGGCGAATGCGGAATGTGTGTCGCCGCCTTTGCACTGCCGAGCGTCACACACACGTCCCGAGTTATCAAAGAGAGCGAACGTTCTCCGAGCATCTCAGCTGGTCAGGAATGGGCGAGCAGTAGCTCGACGAGCTCGCTGCTTGGGAATGCCGAATGTGTGGGGCGGCAGAGCGTCGCTCGTCGGAGGGCAGGTTACAGCGATCGTTCGCCAAAACCACGATATATAGGTGTGTTCACTCCCATTCTAAAACTGAAGCTTATGTGAGGCTAATTCTCACATATAAATGGTGCGATCTTTGGTTCTCATTTGGGCAACGTCGTGATTGGTCATGATCCATTCTACAGCTTTGTGACCAGCTGATTTCGAATTTTAAGCCAGTGATTTGTCGTATCGCGGTGGAATAGGTAAATCCTAGAGCGAACAGTTACGAAAATGGATAGGAAATGTTTTGTAAAACTGTGTAATTGCCACAGTTTAAGATGTCATCTTGACATGTATATCGTACACTGTGACCCAAACCGATCGTGCGCACCGTATGGCCAAGCGAGGAAGTAGCCTCAAACGGGCTTCAGAAAATTTGCCCCAAAGGCGGCTAGTTTACACACCTATACATCTACCACCGTGGTGGCGCCAAAGAGCCGTCACTCGTCGTAGGGCAGGTACGTGAACTTCTGCAGGAGCACGCAGTGCTGCTTCCACTGCGAGGGCGCGCGGGCGTGGCCGCCGAGGCGGAGGCTGAAGGGCGGCAGGCCGGGCAGCGCGGGCGCGCCCACGCCCCGCGGCGGCGGCGGCGGCGGCGGCAGCACCGACGACGGGTTGCGGGGCAGCTGCGGCAAGCGCCAGCCCGGCAGCGGCGGTCGCGGGGGCGGGACGGCTGGCGGGGCGGGGGCCGCGCGGCGGGGCCGGCTCGGAAGCTGAAAAGCACGACAGACGGTAGAAAATCGATTGGGAGTTATCAGATCGAAAGGGAGTTAGAATCGATCACAAAGCTTCCGAGGTGAGGAAGATCGAATCAGCAGATTTGTAGCAGACGAGTAATGCTTTGGCCCGTTTTATTTTTAAATTTTTTTTTGTTCTGAATTATCTACAGAGGTCATCAATAACTCATTCCATTCCCCTCGACAAGACAAATCGATCGTCATAATCCTTAGCTTTCTTCTAAAACAACGCGTGCTTTTGATGGTTTTGCTGTAAGAAGAATTATGTGAGCCACAAGATTTTACAGAATCATGTAAAATATGTTCTCAGGCAATACAAACTAGTCATTCAGAGTTGTTTGAGGTATGAACGAAATGATACAAGAAAACGAGTAAAATTGTATGATTTCAGAAAAAAAATAAGATTGCTAAGGTGCACAAATAAAAAACAATTATAAATAAGATGTTATAATGATAATAAAATATTAATTCATCAATATGAAAAGGAATCAGCATGCAGCATCGTCAGCGAGGTAAGAATAATGGTTACTTATAAACTCAAGTTTCGATGTAACTTCGAGGTAATTGATGGAACGTTCTAAATTACCAAACTCGCTTTCTTACATTAAGATGAATTGTTATGACTTTATTCATCCGACTCACGATAATTAAACATAAATTTGTAATGAAACATGGAATGAAGTGAGTGTTTTAATCAATTTTTCATGTAAGTTTCTACTCCTGAAAATGTATGTTTAAATTTTATTTTTCATGAACTAATAACTTTTTAACGTGAAAGTACCCCCTGGAGGTGCCAAACTAAGCAAGTTAATAAATACTTCATTAATAAGCGAATTTTCCGGGCAAGACTTTGTGATCTTGCCAGTAAATACCAAAGAAAAGTCTGCTGACAAATTCTTTGTTGAATGCATGCATTTGCATTGCTGCTGTGTTGTAAACATGTAAGCATGCTTACATGCATGCTTGGTTTTGGTTATACACAAACAATCTTGAAACGCGATATTTGCTTTGCAAGCGTAAAAGCTTCCCACTTGAGAATAAAATTGACATTAAAACATTGTTGGGTGTAGGTATTCAGTTTCCAAGATTTTTTTTCCTGTACATTCTTCAACGTTTTATTCCACTAAATGTAACTATTCCACTAAATGTAAAAACTATCTTGATACAAGGAGGTTATAACTTCCTATCAGCAGCATTATTTGCTGTACTCTTATATGATAATGAAAAGTAGCAAAATGTTTTCCTCACGTATTATTTTCCTTCCCTTAATTTGCTTCCAAGTTAAGTGTATTCTCCCTTCCCTACCCATCTTTACAAACGTGACTTAGTTTTTTTGTTTTTGACATTCAACAAAAAACAAAAAATAAGTAGAAATTCATTAATAGGTAATTAAAGATTTTGATTTGCTTCTCGAAGTACCGGTTTTCAAGTATTGCATAGGTTTTTCATAAGTATCTTTGATTTCTGTTAGATGTGAAACTATAAAGTTTTCTTCCAATCTTTTGTACCAGAAGAAATATCAATCATGTTTAATTTTAACATTTGAAAAGTAAATTGGCAAAAAGCAATGAGTTTCACGCGACAGAAAACTACAATTAACATTAAGAACAGAGTTGTATGAAACAATCACGTATGTGCCCAACGCTACATGTGAATTCAATGTTTGGAGTCAGTAAATCTAGAAATAAAAATGAAATAAAACTTTCAGAATGGCTTTGTAATCAACATTATTACTAGTTGGAATATTGTACGTTTGATGTAAAATAATGAAACCCGTACCGCATTTACACTACTAACGCCTCTTGGTGCAAAAGCAATATTTGTTCCATTACGACGTTCATATCAAAATTGTATTAATAGCTTTAGTGCAATTACTCTTAAATAATGAACGAAACACGAGAAGAAACGTGAATTTCCTATATTTTCAGAATATTCTCTGAAAATGTTCCAAAAAAATTTAATGGATTTATCTAGTGTACAGATACCGAAGAATTTCCTTCGAGTTTGACGTTTCTTCTCCTGTTTTGTTGAACTTAATTATAGCATGCACGAGTGCTCCTCTAAGATACTGTCGTTTTGAATACGATCAAAATATACGGATTCAGAAGGCAGTTTTATATTTTTTACTACATTTTGTAGAAATTGACTTTGTTTGAGAACGTATAATCTCTGAGTAAATTAATATTATATTGCTGCGGTTTAGTGAAAGTGATGAATCTTAATGTTGTGAAAGACTTGACCTTCCATCCAAATTTCGACCAGGTGACAGCTCAGACCTACAAAACTAGTATTGTTACTTGATTAGTTAATTGGTTACTGACATTTTAATCCATTACTAATGAGAATACTCTACACATTCTTCGACGTGGGCGAATCTGTTACTTCAGATAGCTGGAGACCTGCATTTTAGAGAAAATTAAAATTGTATTTGTGGTGATGCAGTTAAGTTTCTATAAAATATTCAAACGAGATTACATGAAGTTCTTTTCTGTCTGTAAATTCGATTTGAACTGCTGTAATAATAAATCATTCGTTGGATGAGTTGATCAAATTCGTAAATGGCAATATTGATTGATGTAATGGAAACTCAAAGAAGTCAACAACTGAAATTTATTATTGTGATTTGATGAACCGACGAAAGCAACTTTGATTTTTTTAAGCTGGCCACATGGTTCCGGTTAGAGATGCCAGCGAGGCAATTAATTATTTAAATTAAAGAAAAAGTAAATGTTTTTCTTGTAAAAGATAAGAAAATTTTATACTTAAAAAGTGCTCCATTATAGATCTCACATCAGAAAGAAGTATTTTTGTGTTAGGGGAAATTCTAGAAACAGTGAATAGGTGTCATAACGTTTACTCGAAAGAATATTTTAGTTTCCTCCCATATCAAATGTTGCCAGTTCCTTTCCAAAGATGTCGATTATCTTGATGAGAAGGATAAAATGTCAGAAATTGTAACACAATCTGAACCTTCCTGATTGAATGTTAGCTGTCAATTTTCGTGTCAAATTAGGGGCTGAATATTTATAAAAAAACAAAATAAAACCATTGAAGATTTAAAGCACAATAAAAATAGAATAGTTGCCATCGAAATTTTTTCTGATTCAATTAAAATGCCTCCAACAGATCAAGTATCACCACTTCTCTCTTTCGTAAAAAAAATCGTATTTTCTGGATGAGAAATATTGCAGATAAAATTATATGAATATTTAGTTCCCTGTGTATGAAACAATGAAGTAAAATCTCATGAGTAGAGACCGGATTTTTATGAAATTACATATTTTTTGTCTTTCTACTTATCGTTCTCAAAACTATCTTGGCAAATCGTGGCCGTCCTAACAAAATATCCAATTTTGTCGTTTCTCATTTTTACATATTTAGCACTTTATTACATATTTTGATATTTTCACAAATTATATTTTTTATTTTATCAATTTTCTTCTTTTTTACATATATGTTTATCAAAAATTTTTTTTAAAAATCAGATTTTTTCCTACATTCTTACTGAATATTGACGAATACAGATGCTCTGCATTAAAACGGGGTCGGATGTTCTTACAGTCCGGCGCGCCTGGTTCAATATTATCTCAGTGACAGAGATCATCTTCACCTTTAGGTGTGAAAAGTATCATTGACACCGGGTTTCGTGATCTTTAACCTTAAATTTCCGTGAAACTTTTGGCGATTGTTCGAGTGTGCAGAAGTGCTGCACGCTTCAGTGATAGTTTGCTGGTCGTAAATATTGCTAATTTGTGCGAGGGCTTCTATTGCCTCTAGTCTTGCTGGTAAACTACCATCGTGGATACCAATAGATGAAGCTTTCACTACCGACCAAATGGTGGAAAATGTGCATCAATTTGTTCTCTGCAAATGATTTTCAAACGTTTGTACAATTTTTAAAATATGTTTAGAAAATGTTTGATAAAAGTAACGTCGAATTAGGTAAATATGATTTATAATTAGCGCATTTTAATATTACATATTATATCCGATTTTACATATTTATTACATATTCTTGCTGTTTTCATTACATATTTATGCACATATTTTGACGTTTGATACTACATATTTTTCCGGTCTCTACTCATTAGATAGCTTTTCCCCTAATCTTTCCAGTGCGTACCGCGTTGTAATTAAAAAAAAATAACTCACGAACATTTATGAAGAATACATATTTATTAGCAGTTGAATGTCACAAGTCCATTGGAAATTATGAAGACTGACCGATGACGAAAGTGTCGGGACGGTTGGTCGCACTGTTGAGGTGGATGCACTGCTGACGCACACACCTGATTCGCAACAGCAACAAATGTTCCAAAGCAATTTGGTGAAAAAAAAAAATAAAATTCGGGTACATTACATTATAATTATCAGCGCTACGCTGTTCTATTCATCACGTGCACTTTAATATGTTTGGCTTAGTGTGGTATTTGTTTGCTTAATGTGTCAAATGACATTATTAACTGATGTTGATTGAAACCTTTTGAAGAGAATTTAAATGCTTTGAAATTATCTTAATTTACAATCTAATGCAATTCATCTTCATGAGTAATATTCGATAACATGAAAGTCATTTGAGTAGTCAATATACGATAGTTTAAAAATACATCAATTGAATGCTTATTCTTTGTATTTTCTCGATGACATTCATAATTCCTATTTATACGTTTCAAAGGGCCTAGGGCAAGACACATTAAACTCAAATAAAACGGATTTCTCTTACTTCTAAACAAAAACGGTAGTGCGAAATCAATTTACGAAACAAAGTTCAGAATTTCCTTTGTTTTTTAACTTTTAACTGACAAATTACTTTTTAACCGACGACCATAAAAAGGACGTAAAAATGTTTATATATGGTAGCCACAAGCCGTTATCAATATTTTGAAATCCAAAAACACTAACACTATTGTCGCTTACCTTTGAATCATATTCATCATTGCCTTCAACAGACGGTGCGACTTTCATTCCATAGAACGCAGGATAATCGTTGTTCCTCAGAAACACCACCTTGGGAGTACCAACCGGATGTTTTACCATCGAGTTGGTGTCGACCATTTGCTCATACACAGGCCACATACCAGAGATGTCTTTATGCATGACAACGTACGGCGCGGGTGGCGGGCCCTGCATTACAGAAGGTCGAGGAGGAGGCGCCATCTTCACGAAAGGTGGCACCACATATGCCACTGTATACGGCAACTGCTTCTCATCTGTCGAAACCGGTTGCACATACAACTTTTGTTGAATTGGTTGTGATGATTCCTGAAGTAACTGTGGTTTCATGTAATAACCATCGACATTAATCACAACAGGTTGCCCAGTAGAGAAATCTAACGATTCTAACGAGTCTATAATTTCTTTCCTCATCTTCGATCGAGATTTGAAATTCTTAATTTGGAACTTCTTCTGTGTGTTTTCCTCAGAATCAAGTTTATGTTTTAGAGTCTTCTGCTCTACCTGATTGATCTTAGAAACGTCTTGCGTACTGTGCGTCGACTCAAATTGTGATATCTCGTCTTGAGGCAGCGAGCGACTTCTATGCCTCCTTCGAACACCTTCTATCAAAGGTCCATCATTCTTCTGTTCTGTAGACACCGCAGGTGCAAGATCGTGTTCTTTGAAGGCACTGGAACGTTTGGGCTCTACTGAAGAGTCCGTTATTGATAATGCAGATGAATCTTCTGAGGAATCGAGACTCGGAAATTCCTTTTTAGAATGACGAGTTTCATCTGCATTCTTCGAAATTATTGTTTGTACACTTGTAGTGAATACAGTTGTCGTAGGAAAACCAGTATCCGGATTCGGTGTAGTGTATGAATCCGCTACAAAATCAGGCAAAGAGGTCGATTCAACAGTGAACGTTTTTTCAATAGACGAAGCTGTTTCTGGAAATTCTAAATTAATTTCTGATTCGGTCGTCCGATGGTGCTTTCATCAGAAACAGCGACAGGTTTTTCAGCCTGTGTATTTTGTTCTTCTGAAGAACTTACAGAACCATTTGAAATTTGAGTCGAGTCGAGTATAATGTCGTTAAAACTGGAAGTAGAGACGTGTTGTTTTGAATCACTTAAAACGTATTGTTCCGTTGTTGTGTAAAGATCATAGTCAGTAGTGGCTAGAAACCATTCAGTTGTTTCCATTAGAGATGGAGTGATGGTATGGGTTTCTTTAGATTCTTCAGACCGAGTTTCCTCAAAAAAGGTGTCTTCTGAAAAAACATTGCCTGTAGTTGCACATTCGATATCTAGAAATGGATTTGTATTCTTGGGTAAAGCTTCTTGAAGCTCTAAAGTACTTCTTGGGGCATTTTTCAATATGCTCGAGGACATTTCGTTGTCTTTATCAGAATAACTTATAGTGTTTGATGATCTCCCGAATGATCTTTGGAAGCGATTGAAATCGCTCAAATCTTCTACTATGGAAACAGTGACCGCGTCGTCATTCAGGTTTGGAAAAGCGTCCTGCCGAGATATCTTTTCTTCAAAAGAAGCAGGCTTTGATGACTGAGTGCTGTCGGCGTTAGAGAAAGGAGCATTTTCAGTATTTGGCTGCGAATTTGTGACATCGTCTACGTAAGAATCACGATGTATGGAAGCGGGGTCAACGGTCGTGGCTTCGTAAAGAACTTCGGTATCACTTCGTCGCTACATTAATACTTCCCGTTTCTGATGATTCGATGTCACAGTTTTCTGAAGAAGGTGCAATAGTCACATCCAGCTCACTTAGTAGTGCAACTTTTTGACTCCCTTTTCCTTTCATATTTTCGCCACTTTTATCTTGCTCACATTCCCTTGAGTTAATTTCTTTTTCTTTCTCATCTTCACTTTTAAATATAGATTCTTCCATCAATTCAGTTATCTCAAATTCTTCTTCATTTCTAAGTTCTGCTGCAACTTCTTCAAAAATTTCAGCAACTGGCGTCATTTTCAGATTTTGCAGGAAATCTACATACATATCCTTTCTTTCACTTTGAGTGATGGTTCTCCTCTTTTCAAAATTATTCGTTTTACTTTCATTTACGGGTGGAAATAATATTGGTTTTTTGGACCATTCTACTTTTACGGGCTCGTAACTTCCATTTTCTGTACTTTCGGACGAATTTGGAAGGGGATCTTTTATTTGTTGCTTTAAATGGTAAGAATTTTCTGGAAAAGATTCCTTCAAAGAAAACGCCATTTGATTGTCATCGTTAGTGTTTCTTTTATCAGATTTTTTACTTTGTTCATCAGATAAATTCAAGTTTGTATAATAGATATCTGATTCATCCTTAGGCGGGCTACTTTTGATACTAATTTCATTTCCAATTGCTGCAAGTATATCAAGGTTATTTTCAAAATTAGGTTGGACTTTGTTTGCTATGGCATTATCGTTGCTTATTTCTTTATTCTCATCTGATTTTCCAATAAATTCTTTTCGATCGTTTTGGTTTGCTTCACGTTCACTCTCTTTGGTTACAATAATTTCCCGAATCATCTCGTTTTTCTCTTTATCTTCAACTCTGTATATACCGTTATTATATTCTTCTCTGGGAATTTCATTTATATCCTTCACAATTCCCATACTTTTTCCGCTTTCCACATCACCACGAAATATTCTTCTATTTGGTTCAATTTCTACTTTTCGTTGGTCGAGTTTGATTTAGTTCTTCAATGGAAATATTTTCTTTACGTATAGTTGTATCAGGTTGATCTTGTTGAACTCGTTGAGTTTTCTCCCGCCAATTTTGACTTGGTTTCGGAAAGCTCAGACGTACGTTTTGAGACAAGAGCATTGTCACCGTAAGTGGCGGAAGATAGCGCTAAAGAAGTCCTTTCAGTTGACTGTGAAGCTGAATGTCCGAGATTTTCCTCAACAGGAGAAGCTGTGACTGTAGTGGGCTTATTTCCATCCACATCGGTATCTGTGAAAGGGGGTGGATACTCAGAGGTAGAGGGAAAGAGGGAGACAGTGCATGTGCCTGGAGCAATAATGGAGCTCTCCGTCACTCTGTCAAAGTCAATTGGAGTGACTGTAGATGCAGATACAAAAGCAGGTTCGATAGTGGGATCATCCGGAGAATGGGTGACGGCAAATACTGGGGACGGTAGAGATGCGGGGGAAGAGATGGTGACCGGGATGAAGACGATGCTGGACGCGATGTTGGGAACATAGTCGTTAGCGGGATCGGAGAAGGAGAGAGAGTTTATGGCACTAGGTTCAGACTTCTCAGATAACTTGGTTTTGGCGTCATTCTGTGCTTCAACTCTTGGACTGTCACTTTTACTAAAGGCTTTTCCATGGTCTCTGGCAACACGATTCTGCAACAAACACACAAGAGATACTTATATATTTGAAAGAAGAAAAAAGCCATATTCAGTTATTCGTTACATTAATTAATTCTGCACATTTCTGTATTTTGTGCTCATTTATCCTGTAGTAACTACATAAAATATTGTACTTTTCATGAATATTTTTTGCTGTTATATGAAGTATACTCATTTATATGATACCTCAAAAAATGCGTTTTCCATTTTTGTTCAAAAATATTCCAAATATACAAATATCTCTGAGTGATAATCAAAGCTCTATCGTTAATCATAACTTTGTCATGTTCTCTTCCCATAGTCATGCAAGATAACTCCGTTTCTAATTTTCAAAATATAAAAGGATATTTTATTTTCACATGTAGGCAGAGGAGAGGAAATACTAACAAAAATTGTTCATTAAAAACATCATACACTTCATTCACTTCCCCTGATTTGAGAAAAAAAACTTCTTACTGCTGTAGTGTGATGTGGAGAAAGAGGACGGTTTTGAACCACGTCAAAAGATGAATAAAATGGGAGAGAATCAGCGTCGCCCCATTCTTGCAATGGCGAAGTTTGCCACCGAAGACCCCTTCGAAATGTCAACGGAGTCGTCTGCAGCAGCCGTGTAGCCTGGCGCTGTATTCGAAGTCGACCCCTCGGGACTCTGAAAGCTCAACAGACAAAGAGGGTGCTAAACCGGGAGCAGGAGTGCCAACGTGGAGATCTGATCTCGGTGTGACGTTGGGTACAGCCACTGCTGGCGTGGGTGATGTGGCTTCAAGGATATCAGAGCCTATCTGGGAGTAAGTATGGTCGGCACGTGTGAGTGGTGGAAAGTCAGACGTCGCGTCCTGTGCATTTGGGTAATTTGTTACTGAATGCAGTGGGAGTGTACTGCTGGTTTCAACATCGGGCGTATCAACATTATTGAAATTCGCGTTACAAGGTTGGGGACTGCTGACAACTGAATGAGAAATAAGTTCATTGTCGGAACTTTTGGAAGACGGTAAGCACATTCGTTCGAACCGTTATCAGAAAGCTTTTTCCTGTTAGTGTTCACATCGGATGGTTGCATATTTTTGGACTCGGAAACCTGTTCATTAACGGAGCTTACGGGCGATAAAAGTGTGCCAGTAGGGCCGTCTTCAGGCATCTGTATTTTGTTGATGTTCGCATCGGGCGTCTTCCCATTGTTGAAACCAGAACTTAGAATCTATTGTTTCTTTTGAACAAGTTAATGAGGAGAGTGAATTGTTGGAAGTAATCTCCAAATTCTGTGTATCAGAGGCTCGCATGGTTGGACTGAGAATTTCCAGAACCCAACGTTAGATCACTTTTGTGACTCCGCTGGACTGCAGGGAAGTATTATGCGCAGACCTGAGCCAATAAAAACGGCAACGTGACGGATGTCGGTGAGCGGCTGACGGGGAGGTGTGGGGAACGGAATGCGAGTGTTGAGAGTCGCTAGAGGTCGTGGCGAGCGTTGTTGCGGAAGCGGGCACGCCATCTTGCGCCTTGGCTTGGTGCGCATTCGACGTGGACGAAGGATCTCCCGCAGGGCTCTGTAACCGCGCGCGGAACAATGAGGTTAGAGTCGTCCGCCTCCTTCCCCTACCAACGCCCAGACGTTGCGCTGCGAGTCCAGGAAGATCTGCGCCACTCCCGGAAGAACGTTGGCGTCCTGCAAAAGACATTTTAAACATTGGTTTTGTGGTGAAATGTCGTCGGCATCTAATATTAAATAATCGCAGGTGTTGTCATTGCCAACAATGCTATTTATCGAAGTTGCTAAGCCATCGAAAGCTGCTCTTGAAATAAATAGCAGTTTTGGCAATGACAACACCTGTAATCATTTAAATTAAGAAATTTTAAAATTGGTTTTCTTCTGCTTTTGAAGTTGTTGTGGAAGTAAATCTGCTTTATTTGCCACGTGCAAACAAAGATGATATCTCAACATTAGCTTTTAATAATTTTAGATATTGAATAAATATTATTTAACTAACCTAGGCGCTTCATTTGTTTTCTAGATGTGTTTGTTGAAACCTTTCGTATAACTCATGATATGGATTTAAAAATACAGTTAATCACAATAGCTTTTCTTCTACTTTTCAGATTGGCATTTCTCGTGTTCACTTTCGATGTAAATATTAACTAAGCGAATTTCTGTCGATTGGGTTACATGAATAGCGAACTACGAGATAAACATATCTTTGAAGTTTATAACACTCCACGGGGCTATAAATGTGTAAATCGTATTACGTTTCCAGAATGTTTTACTACTTCGTGTGTCAATTTACAGTGAAATTTCAAAAATCGCGTGCATCAGGTTCATTTTTTCGGTCGGATCGAGAGGATAGATCAGTCATTTAAAATAAGTCAGTGAACATTTATAATCCTAATTGCCCTACATTTCGATTGAACTAAGAACGCATGCTCGGAATCAGAATATGCTACTTCTACTTAAGTAAAATTACTGCTGAATTTGAGGCAAAATTAAAAGAATTTTAGGAAAATGCAAATAAATAAACCGAAAACGGGATATTCTTCTGATTAGGAATATGACATCCATGTCAATGTTTTCAAAACATCCATGTTTTTACAAAAACGTCGATGGTTTAAACATCGACAAATGAAAGCTGATATTTTTTAAAGTCAATGTTTTGTGCACGAAATTTTACTTTGACAATATTTTGTTTGCAAATTAATTGTTCCCATAATCGAAATTTTGTAGACGTTAAAATATGAAATAATAAGGAATGTCACTACTCTCAGTTAATGTGTGTTCGAACTAGTCGGGCGTAGTTTGTACTACCTTTATCGAAAAGACTATATCTCGCTGAATATTATCCTTAAAAACATCGATGGTTTTAGTTTATCATTAACATTGATGATTTGTTGTCGATGTCGCATCCACCACATCCGATTCCTCACAATCAGAAATTGTTTTGAACCAAGGGCGGATCCAACTGATCATTTTGGAGGTGGCCATCATAGATCTTGGTTAAATAATAAACATTTGTTATTATATTGTATATTATTTTTAAATAATTACATAATTCTAACATAAATATTTACATCAATTTTGCCAAATAAAGGAACGTAAAGGAACTAGACTTTTGGGGAGGACACCTCCTGGATACGCCTCTGTGTAGAACTAATTATTCAAGTTAAAGGTGGCTCCACACATTCGACATTCGCCGAGCAGCGAACTGCTGCTCGCCCCGATCCCGACCAGCTGACGTGTTCGGCGAATGTCCGCTCCCTTTGATGTGCCCAAAAGGCCGACACGCGGTGGGTAGGGCGAGCGCCGTATGTTCGTCACTCGGCAAATACCAAGCAACTCATCCACACTACTCCGGATTCGGCTAGCGGTTGCTCGCTGTTCACCGAATCGCGAATGTGTGGAGCCGCCTTAGGCCCGCAACAGACTACACCGAGGAATGTGTTTCCAGAAATGTGCGGCGAGAAATGTGGAAAATCGAAACAAGGGTCTCTTATGGATCCCCACACACTTGAAAGAGTTTCCTCGTTCGCCTCTGCGGAGGCGAAAGAGTTCCTCGCTCGAGTCGGTCGGCGAGCGAGTTTTCTCGGACACATTTCTAATCCTTCACTTGTTATACGACATTTAGGCGTTCTCTGCCGCAGGAGAACACCAAACAGTGCATAGAACTGAGTGAGGTTATAACATTTGGCAGTAAAAGATGCGATAAACTACCAGTTTTTTAATTGTTTTCTTGAATTTTCTCTTAAAACGGAAATGAACAAGTAAAATCTGTATGGAAGATATTCTTATTTGTGTGAAACCCGCTCATAATGAGTAATATAAAAATAAAAATTTGAAGCAAGAAACTTGAAAGGGTATTGTGAAAGAATTGAATTAATTTATTACTTTCTTAATTGGTATTTATGAATGAATGATTATTAATTGTGAATTTTATTATGAATTATTTGATCATTCATTATCTATTCATTATTCAACCAACAAATATAGTAAACCACAACGTGGTAGAGATTACGGAGTTCAAGAAAATTTGCTGATGTACAACTTCTCCGTTATACGTCACTTCATTTCCTGTTTTTTTACATTAAATAATGATTTGTATGCAATGTAGTAATGTGTTTCTCTCTAGGTAATTCGAACTCGTTGAACAAATGGTTTACGATTATTGTAACAAAACAAGGATATAACGAGTTAAAATTACATTGCATTTAATAAAACAAGAAATGGGACTCTCAGATAATCTCATAGCTAAAACTGCTGCCTTCACACTCGGCTTGTGGCACATAGAGGCATTTCGAGACATCGAATAACCTCTTTGTAGTGTGTGGACGCAGCCTCGCCGGCCTCTTTCCACATTTCTCGTCGCACATTTCTCGCAACGCATTCCTCGGTGTAGTCTGTTGCGGGCCTTAAGGCGCTGAGATGGCAGCAGAACAAGCGTCATCTGCGTGCGCGCCGCGAGCGCAGCGGCGAGTAGTTGCGCCGGCGCCCACCTGCAGCAGCACGCGGTGCGCCTCCGCGGCGAGCGGGCGGCGCGTGTCCCAGCGCACGGCCGCCAGGTCGCGCCGCAGGAAGTAGTGCAGGCCCGCGCGGAAGTCCGCCGCCAGCCCCGACGGCGCGCCCAGCAGCCGCCCCGCGCACCGCGCCTCCGCCTGCACCGCCGCCGGACGGCGCTGCGGGCACACAAGACAATAGGGAGTTTTTGCACCCTCGAACGTAAAAGTTCTATCGATCCTCTGCTCATGCGCAGTGCAAGTTTCGAATCACTTTAGTGCATCTGCGCATGCGCAGAACATCGATTGTGCTTCACTTTCGAGGGTGCAAAAACTCTCTCCATATAAAACGGCCCAATGATCGATTACCATGCGATATAAGTCGCCCGCTAAATCCGGCGAAATAGCGGGGCCTGGGGCGGCCCGCTAACACTTCAAGTTCGATTTCGAGTTGGCGCATGCGCAGAGACTCAAAAATGCAGTCGTTAGCTGCCCGTTGAGGTGTGCAAAATCTTTCTAATACCAGGGCCTATTGTGCATCCAAGCATTTGAATGCAGTACGGAGCCTTATGGAGTATTGCCCTCTCTTTCTATCCAATACAATTTTGCATAAGACTCTCTCTTTCTATCGCAAGCTGTGTTGCCAATTCACAAGGCTCAGTGTGATTCGGTTCGTCCATCCTGTTTCACGCGCAAATATTTAACATCTTTACTGAACGATAACTTCAGTTATGTTGATCATAGACGACTGAGTTTTTTGCCATTTATTCCCAGAACTCTTATGGATGTGGTTATTTTGTAATTGAGGAAATTAATTATAAATTATAGCCAAGTGTTTACTTCTACATATTGACGTCCTTAAATTTTCTCCATGCGTGAAACTTGTTTATTATTGAAGAAAAGCCCAAACTTCCAGCGGATGAAATAACACTGGAAGTCCAAATTTGTAGGCAGTGATAGATTCTGAGGAGGGGGCCATAATGATCACACCCCCCCCGAAACTTAATGTTCCGGTTTTTGTAATTTGACTTTATTTATTGGAAACAATACTAAACAATTGATTACATCACATCCGAATTTCGGCTGACGTACGTAGTTTTAACATTTCTAGTTATCTTTTTTTATGGGTAATAGAGTCTGAACCGAAATGTCCCCTTTCCACGTGAAATATTTTTATTTTCTGGATCTGGCCCAAAAATTATAATTGGCTATAATTAGAGCTACTACAAGCCCAAGTTTTTTAATTTCTCAAATCAGAGTTCCATGAAGAGAGAGACCTAGGTTGCACTAAAAGCCAAGTCCTTTGCTTTCGGCAATATAGGTTTTTCGAATATAGTTGTTTCTGTTGCACGAGCCCTTGAAAACGAACTCATTGACCCACCCCACACACATTGGCAGCATTTCTCGAAACTTCTTATTGGCAGGATTCTTTGAGTTAACTGCATTAAGAACTAAATTTCACTCCCACATTCTCTGCCACGGGATTTTCAGACGTGGTACACTTGTAAACTATTACATGTCAGCATGTCATGAAAATATTGAACTTCCAATATAGTACAACATTCCATCCATCCATCATGAAATACTGAACTATTGTCTAAAGCAGTCGCCAAAATTCAGTTACGCAAACTCGTCTTATTTACATGCTTAATGTTTATTTAATCTTTATTTATTTATCAAATCTTTATTTAATTTCCTATTCAGAAAATAATAGTACATTAAATTTGTCTTTGATATATTTCATGCAATACTCCCATAACTTCTTACAATAAAGAGTAAATGCTTTGAGATTGTGGACTTGCTTTCTGTGTATTCGTTTTTGTGATTATTTGGTTTAATCTACTAGCTAATGATTTGGGCTGAGAGTGATCATAGTGTTCCTCCCGAAAGCAGGTGGTTTCTTGCCCCTGCTCCACCGACCGCGCCCGCAGAGAGAATAGCGACTAGTAGTCGTGGGACTACGAGAGCGGAGTCACGGATGAGAATCCATGAATATGAGATACCAAGGCCACTGATGAGATATATCTCGAGCGAACATGAATGAAATTCTAGTGACGTATCACATTCCTCTGAGAGTTGTCGTTGCCATTTTATTGAAACGTTTCATAGTGAAAAAGACCCTAGTATACAATTTGCTGGGCATTTTCTGAAAGTTCATTGTGAAAAGTTCAAATCATCCTCAACACAACAAATTATGAACTTGATATTTTTATCTCTGTAATGACGCTGTCAACTTTGTAGATTGTGTTGCCTATATAACAGCACCAAATTATACGAATGGAAGTAAGTAATATTCAGTTATTGTTCTTGCATTATAACTTCATGTTTATTTGTTTTTATATTTAATAAACTTTAATGTTTATAGTTGACTTTAATCAATGCACGCCTAATAATTTATTTATATACATTCTCAATGACGATTTACACGATAGCATCATTACGTCCATTCTGGCGGATTCCAAACAAATCTCGATGCAAACACTTCACGATGAATATAAGAATGCGCGATAATGAAAATGATACCCTGTAAAAAATCTTGACAAACAATTCGATTTAAAAAGGAAGATAGAAATAGATTAGAAGTAGTGGGACAAGTCGAGGTAAAAAAAAGCAATAAGACCAAAGTAAGAAAAGAAACAACGGGAAAAAGGCGAAAGAAATAGGAACAATAGAGAATAAATTGCAAAACAATTATAGGAAAAAGTGTGCCAATTAAAAGCAAGATAATGTACGATTAATAGTGTAAGGGGAAAGCGAAGTAGGGAGAAGAAGAAAGTATGAGAATGGAAAAACAGAGAGAAAAATATAACAAAGTGAAAGATAGAGAAAGAAAAAAACGACATTGGAAGGCATTTAAGAAGAGACTCTGCCCGTAAGGTCTTAGGATTCGCGTCTCGACGGTGGCTAATTTCTCCACACTAGCTAAATAGGTCGAATTCTACCGCTGCCTGGAGGAGAATTCTGGCGATTGGCTGCTCTGATCGGCAGTTTTCCGAAGTCTCTCCGTTCAATACGAGGCAAATGACTGAGAAGTTTCCTAACAAATGGGCCAGCGATCTTTCTTTCCTCTTCCTTGTCCTATTCTTATTTTCTCATACTTTCACTCACACTACACCACCGCACATGTCGGGAGCTTAGAGCTAGCCTCGGCTTAAGTGATGCCCCGCTGGGGGAAAGCCACTGCAAGCTAACGTGTCACATAAGCGGGCGCGAGATCTCACCTTCTCGAAGGGGAGGAACAACGCCAGCACATACAGGCATGAAAATCATTCACTACACTACCCAAGAAAAGTAAGAAAATAAATAATGGAAAAGAGGGGAAATAAATAGGGATAATAGAAAAACACAAGGCAGAAAAATGATGGAGAAAAAGTGTGCGAATTAAAAGAAAATGAAGTTAGATTTTTTAGAAAAAAGGGAAGGCGAATTATGAACATAGCACTTGATGGGTTTGGATCGATTGACGGCTAAGGTTATTAGTCTCGTAAGTGTAGTGCATTTTTTCATCGCGAGGTAGCGGGGATCTCCCCTCACTGGATGGCGAGATTCAACGCCGACCTACAGCCGGCTAGCGAGGATTTCCCCTCAACCAGGTATCTCCCATTAGCAGGATACCGCCCCAGCTGGGACAAACTCTAAGCTCCCGACCGGTCTCCCAGCAAGTGAGGTCATGTAGTGCATGTTAGTGTACGTGTACGTAAGGGGTGACGATAGAACAAGGAAGAGGAAGGAAAGATCGCGCAAGGCCCCTGGCCCAAATTGTTAGGGTACTATTCCGGGATTCGCCTGGTGTTGATCGGAAAAAAACACGGAAAATTACTGATCAGAGCAGCCGGCCACTAGAATCCTCCTCCAAACAGCGACTGAATTCGACCTAGCTGACAAGCTAGATGCTCTCGAACCTAGGACCTCCCGCTCAGAGGCACTGCAGTGACATCAGTCGATGCTCTGAGCCACGTCTCCCGGTTAGTGTACTTAGGATACATCAATGAATCAAGAAGGCGTGGGAGTGAAATGAGTAGAATGAATGGTTAATGTACATAATGTTAAACAAGTGTGAAAAATTCATCTATCAAAATAATAGAAATCTCATCTATCAAAAAAGAACAATTCCTTCAGTAATTAGTTAAGAACTTCCCTTACTGTACGATAGGCATGCCAAAGTGCCTGTATTTCAACTTTACAATTAGATTAAATTGCCATAACTCGTTTGAAAGAGATATAGATTTAGATAAAAGACTAAATAAATTTAGAAATATCTGCAGCACACAGGCATCTAAAAAATAAAACAAGGATAGAAACAAGAATAAAATTCTTCAACGCAGTAGCTGTGCTAGTGTTAATGTATGGAGATGAAGCAAGAGTAACATCAAGAAAATATAACTCTAAAATACTAGGCAGCTGAAATGTAATGTTTGAGAAGCATTCTAGGTTATAACATCCTAGATAAAAAGAAAAATAAATAGATAAGAAATAAACTAGGGGTCGAACCACTGCTGTAGAAACTGGAAAGAAATCAGAAAAGATGATATGAACATATACGAATGCCCGATAGCAGACTACCAGCACTGGCAGTCGACTACAGATGCAGAGGAAGAAGAGATGTAGGAAGGCCCAGAAGGGAGTGACACCGGAACAGGTTCTTAAACCTAACCCTTGAAGTGCAGAAGAAGAAGAATTAGATTAAATTAAACTTTTAGTCAGTTATTAAGACAAAGACCCCTCTAGCTGCTTAAGCCGCAAGGCAGCAGCTTAACGTATCCGAACTATAAAATAGTTATTTACGTAGCAAGGGTGTTAAGTGGATGTTTTTGCCCCGAGGGCGACTTCCAATCCCGAGGGCCTCTGGCCCGAGGGGTTGGAAGCTGCCTGAAGAGCAAAAGCATCTAGTAACGCGCGTGGTGCATACAAAACTTTATGGTTTACTAGTTCGTTGCTGAATAAAACAAGAATTCGAAACATTCTATAATATTTCTTGCGTCTAAATGAAAAGACGCATTGTAATAGTCATTTGTCAATATGACGTCAGATAAACAAAACAGAGTGTATATCTAATTTCTATTGCATAATCGTTATTGGACTGATTTGTTCGTACAAAATGAAAGAATATTGTGAAGTTCCTACGGAAATTCTCGCAAAAGCTGACAAAACTACGGACAGTGGTTTCCATTAAAATGTTGAGAAATATATGAAACTGTTTATTGTGTATTTTAGATTTACCAGTGTAAATACAGTGTAAATTGTGCTGAGGAAACGATACTTTCAGGTTATTAGTGTCTATTGTCAGACATTATTTAGAATATGTCATTACACCAAAAAATAACATTTCGAGGATGTTAGCCGATGTACCTTATCTATCTTATTACTACTACTAGTACTGCTACTGAAGAAGGATATAATTATGTCTCTAGAAAAGGTGATACGTAGCGAGTGAAATGCGAGTGATTGATGGCAATTATAAATTCGCGGGATCATTCCAAAATTGCAATTTGCATATCAATTGAGCAAAATAAGGTTTATACGAATTATTTTACTTATTTAAGCATTATGCCATTTATTTCTTGTATTTGCTTACATCTTAACTATAAAAAATCCAAATCATAACTATGTTTCAGGTATTCAAAAGGCCCTAGGACATAAAGGATCAGAAAGGCCTGCAAGGGTATTACTCGCGCAACTTTTCTTGACCGATCAATTGAAGAAATTCGAGTAGAATGGGGGTATTCGAGTAGAGTGGGGCTGCGAAATTGGCCACTAGATTTTATGAAGCAATACCAATCTCTGAAGAATCAATCATACCTTCGAAACTATCTCAATAATTTGCGTTTTAGCTTTCTCAGGAATTGGAAGGTATCTTCTGTGAATGATCTTCACTTGCTTTCGGTCATTTCTTTAATTTTTTGGGGGAAACCCTGGGACAGAAGTTCACGTCTTCAACATAAAATAGTTTCTATTTCGCACCAGTGAAGATGTGTTGTCATCAGTGCTCGCTGCGAGCTTTTGCCTTCATCTGTTTATTGCGCCAGACAGGGGGAAGCAAGGTCATCGGTCAAAAAAAGTGGCGCGATTATTAAGTATACCATTACGTGTTTTGTTTAATGTCTGTCAACACACAGCAATGAACTAGCAAACCATAAATGAAATTGCCGCCTCCACGGGGGCACTGCGGAGGGGACAAGATGGAAGACGAAAAGAACTCAGGTCGTGCACGGGCGGCGATATTCAGAAATGGATTTGTATTCTTGAGCAAAGCTTCTTGAAGCTCAAAAGTACTTCTTGGGGCATTTTTCAATTTGCTCGAGGACATTTCGTTGTCTTTATCAGAATAACTTATAGTGTTTGATGATCTCCCGAACGATCTTTGGAAGCGATTGAAATCGCTCAAATCTTCTACTATGGAAACAGTGACTGCGTCATCATTCAGATTTGGAAAACTGTCCTGCCGAGACATATCCTTTTCCTCAAAAGAAGCAGACGTTGAAGACTGAGTGCTGTCGGTGGTAGAGAAAGGAGCATTTTCAGTAATTGGCTGCGAATTTGTGATATCGTCTACGTAAGCATCACGATGTATGGAAGCGGGGTCAACGGTCGTGGCCTCGGAAAAAACTTCGGTATCAGTCGTCGCTAGATTAATACTTCCCGTTTCTGATGATTCGATGTCACAATTTTCCGAAGAAGGTGCAATAGTCACATCCAGCTCACTTAGTAGTGCAACTTTTTGACTCAATTTTCCTTTCATATTTTCGTCACTTTATCTTAACACTAAGAGGGGACAAGAGAGAAGTAGAGGAGCACTCACAGTGCATCAACCTGATGTCACTGCAGTCCCTCAGACCGGGAGGTCCTAGGTGCAGGATTTTCGACACACTGCTTGTCAGCTAGGTCGAATTCAGTCTCTGTCTGGAGGAGAATTCTAGCGACCGGCTGCTCTGATCGGTAGTTTTCCGTGGTTTCTCCGATCAACACCGGGCGAATGCCGGAGCAATACCCTAACAAACGGGCCACGGACCGCGCGCGATCCTTTCCTTCCTCTTCCTTGTCCTATTCTCTCCTCTTACACACACACTTACACTAACATGCACTACACTACAACACATGCCGGGAGACCGGTCGGGAGCTTACAGCTTGTTCCGGCTGGGGCGGTGCCCCGCTGGTGGGAGATACCTGGTTGAGGGGAAATCCCGCTAGTCTACGGTAGGTGGACGCCAGATCTCGCCATCCAGCGGGGAAAAGATCATCGCCACCTCCCGAGAAAAAACACGCACTACACTACACTTACGGGACTAATGACCTAAGTAGTTGACGCGCCCGGAAACACGAATCAATCAAACAATCAATCAATCAATAAAAGCGAGGGGCACTCACGTCGTGCACGGGCGGCGGGGGCCGCGCCCTCTCCTTGGCCAGCGGCAGCGCCAGCAGGCGGTCGGCGGAGGGGTCCGCCACGAACAGCGTGGGCTCGTAGGGCGGCGCGGGCGGCGCCAGCGGCGCGGCCGGGCGGCGCGACAGGGCGAGCGCGTGCGCGCGCACGGGGCCTCCCGCGCCCTCGCACGCGGGGGCGGCGCGCACGTCCAGGAACCAGAAGCGGCGCTCGCGCAGCGCCGCCACGGCCAGCCCGCCGCCCGCGCGCCCCGAGTCGCCCACGTATGCCCGCGCGCCCGCCACGCCCTCGCCGTCCACCGCCAGCGCGCGCGCCGCGCCCACCGGCACGCCCTCCAGCGGGCAGCGCCACACCTGCAACGCAAACGCTCGCACTTATATAGACGTAAATACAGAATGCATACAGGGTGTCGGGGAGGAAACGTCCACGTCCAACGGGGAAGGGGAGGAACAGGGTGTCGGGGAGGAAACGTCCAACTTCGGAATAAGCTCTTAAGACAATTCTAAGCGTATTTTGTCTAATAAACTACGTGGATATTCCGAATGGTTGGGGCCGCAATGAGCACTCAAAGTTGGTTTCAAAAATTGATTTTTAGGCAAAAATTTGCATTTTAGAAGCATAGAAACACTCCAGAAACGTGTAAATTATTTATTATTTACAAAAGAAATTAATATACTTGTTCAGAAAGAAAAATTAAGCGAGAAATAAAAAAGGATCCAATTTACACAATTCGACTCCTTTTGACTTTCCCGTATACGTACGTATGCACCGAGTGATACACGTAGTATAGGGAAAGTTATGTAATGCTGCGCGAAAAAATGGTCAATTTTCTGCGGGAAAAAAATTAATTGCCAGGGCCGTGAAAACGAATAAGTGGATAAAACCAGTTGCTAAATTAAGAAAAAAAATATCACTTAACACGTGATGTAGGCAGAAACCCTGTTTTCTAGGTTCTTGATACCGAAAACCCTAATTGAAAGGAAAAAGTCCGTCTGTCCGTCTGTGAACACTGCTAGCGTCTAAACCATACGTACGATTTCTTCCAAAATGGATATTCCCTGGTCGATCTGATTCTAGTCGAAGCTTTGAGATTTTGAAGAAGATTCGTCAAAATTTGGGGGTACTTTATATGAAGCCCCTCGGGGATTTTCAACATTTTCTCAAAAACGGCTCCAAATTTTTTCTTTAAATTTCTTGTATGAATAGAGTAAAATACACTTATTAACATGGCATAGGTCCGATTTACACGGTAAGCTCTGAATTTTCGAAAAGTGTGAAAGTTCGAATTTTTTTCGGCGTCTTTCTCCAACTACAAAATTGAAGATAGAGATTTTTTCCTTCAAATAAAATTTGTTCTAGCATATTGAGTTCTTTCATAAAGGTCATGTAAATGTTTCTCAAAATTGTAGTAGTTTTCGTGCAATATTGCGTGCAATATGTGCAACATTAAAAAATTACAAAAACAAGATTTTCTCAAAAACGGCTCCTAATTTTTTCTTTAAACGTTTGGTAGGGATAGTGTCAAATGTACTCTATCAGATGACATAAAAGCCATATTGGTCTATCGGTTGGTTTTTTCAAAAATTACAAAAATGTAAATTTTTACTTGTCTCTCACGTCGTTAATATTTACATTATCAGCGATGTTTTTACATTATTATATTTACGAGTATATATGCTTTAAATAATGTCAAGTAAAGGTTTCTCGAAAACACTAGCCGTTTTCTGTGAAAAGTAGCTCAAATTTCGGCATTTTCAGAAATGCTCAAACGCCATTTTCTCATATATGGCTAGCAAATTTTTTCTTGAAACTTTTGTAACGAGTGAGAGTGATAATTACACTCTTTAGTATAGCGTAAAGTTTAGTTTTGAGTTTTTTTTTGTTGTTTTCAAAAATTATATTAATGTAGATTTTTTGAAAGATCACTCATATCTTTAATATGCACATTATCCGCAATTTGTAAAGATTATTATATTTGTGAGGTAAGTGCTTCAAATAACTTCAAATAAAGTATTTTGAAAACTCAAACATTTTCTGTGAAAATGAGCTTCAAATTTCGCATTTTTAGTAGTGTTAAAACGCCATTTTCTCTTAAACGGCACATAATTTTTAAAAGAAAATTGCCATATTCGGCTAGGTTTTTGTGTTCTTTAATATTCTAAAATTAATATTTTCGTTCCACTAATAGGAAACCGAAAAATTAAGAAAATGAACAAAAATCATGTACTTTTGGCGGCGATAGATGGTAGCTGACAAGAAAAGTATGTGGCAATTCCGAATAGCTAACGAAGACCCAAGAAAATATAAAACTAATACGGGAAAGTCTGTGCCATTCTGTAGCACCATTAGTTTATTTCTGGCTTAATCCTTCTGTCTGAACAAATATATTAATTTATTTTGTAAATAATAAACAATTTACATGTTTCTGGAGATGTTTACTATGCCTCCAGTAATGCAAATGTTTGCCTAGAAATCATTTTTTCAAACAAAATTTTGAGTATTCATTGCGGCCCAACCATTCGAAATATCCACGTAGTTTATTAAGACAAAATATGCTTAAAATTTTCTTAAGAGCTTATTTCTGAAGTTTCGACGTTTCCTCCCCGGACACCTGTATTTTTACAAGAACAAGATAATATCTACTCTCAATATTTTTCTTTTCCAGCCTTTACTAGAGTTGAAGTGTCCCCATGGGTACCCACTGGCCAGCGTGCTCGCTTATGTAATTGAAGCAAAACGAGGATGTGTAGCGTGTGGGATAACATGTGAATACCAGTGGTGAGGCAAGGCATTTTTGCGTGGGCGTCGCTAGGATATTTCCCATTATCGAGGTCTACCTTTCTGAAGCGATAGGGGGAGGGTCGCAACATCGTAGGGTGCTCTGTTTCTTAAATGGTCAAAACTACACTACTCTACCTAATTTTTTTCTTTCATTTTTTTAAACGAATCTCCTGGGCTCCCTTAAAGCAATATTGAAATGTTTTATAAATGTTGATATGACGCCAAAACTGAAATTCATTCAATATAATAATTATAAAATGAAAGAATTATTTTTAAATTTGTTTGGTATTCGGTTTTCATTCACTTGCGATTATTGCTTGTTCTGCAAGACGCCGCACCCCGTCCACGCAAACAATTCTAAAAGATGTTACGGTCGACTGAGCTGGCGTTGCCATTTCAGCATTCCACGCATTAAAAAGGATGTTCCAAACAATCATGAACCGAACCCGCCGCTCAAGAGTTTGAAAAACAGGTCGTGTCACACGATTGGAAATTTCGTACGCGACGCCCACGTGCTGCAGCCGGGGTTACACTCTCAGTTATCTTACCGTGACAAATAAGGCTAATCAGTGCTGGGATCCCTCTCCGAAGCAACGGAACCCTTCTCGACGGCTCTGCTAGACTTGAAAAAACTAAATATTACTATTCTTTCAAATAAGGATGAAAGCAAAAAAGAATCAAGGAACGTTAGACAATTCTAATTACTCGTAGAACTCAAGCAACTCACTACCACTTGATAAAATGCTACCTCTCCAAGGCTATTAGGAAAGGGAAATAAAAATAAATAAATAAATATTATATACTCGTATAATACAATAATATAATATAAGATGATTGTTAAAGAAAAAAGGAGCAAAAGTTTCTTTTTTCCCTGGAATTGCCATCGATAAAATGACATCTGTAGTGAAAAATCTGAGTAAAACGAGTAAAAGGGGTGGTACTCGTTCATGTACTCATTCATGTGGTACTCGTTCAAACTGCGGAAACGGCAACCCGTGTTTGACACTAAACCAAACCAACGTATCGAATTTGGGCACGCCATCAAGGCTAAATTTAAAAATACTGGGGTGATCGATTCAGGGATTATGCTCCGAATTGATGTGCTCATTAGAAAAACACGCGATCTAAATCGTTGCTTTTTGTGGGTTTGTGACGTGTTAGATGGCCTTTTCGTAAACCCCAATCAGTAGCTTGGGTAAGATGACTTAGGGTGGGACAGACTTCATTTGATTTACAGAGGCGCATGAAAGTTGGGGTGCTTGCATGACCAGGTATTGGACTTATACACACATGGAAAGTGTCGACCGGGGGAAGATGTGATGGTGGCGCAGAAATGATCGCAAAAGAGGGTGTTAAGTGTGTGGAAACTGCTGCGCGGGAGGAGACGATTGGTGCGCGGGAGGAGACGATTGGTGCGCGGGAGGAGACGATTGCTGGGCGGGAGGAGACGACTGCGGCGCGGAAGGAGACGACTGCTGCTCTGGGAGAGGACGACTGCTGCGCGGGAGGAGACGACTGCTGGGCGGGAGGAGATGACTGCTGCGCGGAAGGAGACGACTGCTACGCCGAAGGAGACGACTGCTGCGCGGGAGGAGACGATTGCTGGGCGGGGGGGACGACTGCTGCGCGGGAGGAGACGATTGCTGGGCGGGCTACGCCGAAGGAGATGACTACTGCGCGGGAGGAGACGATTGCTGGGCGGGAGGAGACGATTGCCGGGCGGGAGGAGACGACTGCTGCGCGGAAGGAGACGACTGCTGCGAAGGAGGAGGTGACTACGACAAGGGCCCAGGCGCAGGACGCACGTGTCCCAACTCTGACTTGCAGATAAGGGGAGACTTTCACTAGATTGTTGCAAGTGAACTGAATAAGGTAACATGAGTAAGGTAACTGAATTTTAGAATTTAAATGCGGCTTGTGATCCTGATATCGTGATGGGAACAAAGCCTTGGCTCTCGGATAGGGTAGCGAATCCGGACATTTTTCGTTTGATTATATTACGTTTTGGAGAGATCGCGAAACTAGAGGCGGCGGACTTTTCATTTGCGAGAAAAACACATTAAACGTATCAAATTTGATTGATAATCTTTTTGAATTAATGGGGTTAGAAATTTACTGTTAAAAAATTCCTAGAAAATATCCTAGAAATACTTGCTTGCTATTCTTCACACCCTAATAATTACGAAATCTCATGCGCAATACCCGAAAGGACAAAAATATAAATAGCCATCCTGTAGTTATTGCCGGAGATTTAAACCTTCCAGATACAAATTAGAAAGAGTGCTTATGCGATGGAAACGTGCAGCAGCTTGTCAATAGACTGTTCTGCGAAAACGTATTAGCGCAGGTAGTAGACCGGCTGACTCGACAGGACGTGCTTCTAGATATTTTCTCCTTTCCTCGTTTACCGAAAGACTTATTCTTATCGTCGGACGTCATAAAGGTATAAGTGACCATAAAGCAGTTCTTATCGACTTAGACTTAAGTGCTTCAAGAAAAAGTATTACCACTGGGTTTCCTGTGACAGAATAACGGATGTAGAAGGGCTTAAAAATGAATAAGGGAGCAATACGATGCGATTATCAGTGTTAGAATAGGAGTGGGAATGGCAAAATACGCGAGGATTTAAAAACATTCTTGAAAATCCCGTGCAGTCATTTGTGCCAATTGTTAAAAACAATACCAACATTATCAGTAGGGGACGATCTTTAATGGAATGTCATTTTTACTTTCCCGTATACATACGTTATAAGGAGTGATATAATTAGTGTAGGAAAATTTATGTTATGCTGCTGAAAATCGATTTCGAGATTTTAACGGAAATATACCTTTTGGGGTCCCCTGATACCGAAAAAGTGATTATTTTCAAAACGTCCGTCCGTCCTTCTGTCCGTCTGTCCGTCCGTCCGTCTGTCCGTCCGTCCGTCCGTCCGTCCGTCCGTCCGCCCGCCCGTCCGTCCGTCCGGTATCTGTGAACAACACTAACGCCTAAACCATAAGTACGATTTCTTCCAAAATGGATATTCCCCTGCTGATCTGCTTCCATTCAAGGCACCGCGATTTTGAAGAACTTTCTTCAAACTTTTGGGGGTACTTTACGTGAAGCCTCCCGGACATATTCAAAATTTTCTCAAAAACTGCTCCACATTTTTTCTTTAAATTTCTTGTAAGAATAGATTAAAATACACTTATAATGGTGGCATAGGTCCAAATTTCACAGTTAACACTAAATTTTCTAAAATTGCAAAAGTTTCAATTTTTTTGGCCTCTTTCTTCAACTGCAAAATTAAAGTTAGAGATTTTTCCGTCCAATAAAATTTGTTCTCTATGGTGAGTTCTTTCATTAAGATCGTGTACAATTTTTTGAAAATTTTAGTCGTCGCGCTTTATTAAGTGCAATATGTGCAATTTTAAAAAAATACATAAACAAGATTTTCTCAACAACGGCTCCAATTTTTATCTTTAACCGTTTGGTAGGAATAATGCTAGGTATGATCTATGAGATGACATAAACGTCATACTACTCTATTCTTTTTGTTTTCTTCAAAAATTACAAAAATTTAATATTTTTCACCTGTCACTCACGTCGGTAATATTTACATTAGTGACGATTTGTTTAAATTATTGTATTTAAGAGTACGTGGCTTTAAATAATGACAAGTAAAGTTTGTAGAGAACTCAATCGTTTTCTGTGAAAACTTGTTCACAATTCCGCATTTTCAGAAACTCTCAAATGTAATTTTCTCATAAATGGCTGCAAATTTTTTCTTCACACTTTTCGCCCGGATAGTGCTAATTGCACTCGGTAATATACTCTAATTGCACTCGGGAAACTAATACGGAAAGTCTGTGCCATTCTGTTGCACCACTAGTTGCTATTTTTTTCTGCATTTTTCGTCGACATCGACTAATAAGTAATTTTTTACCTATTTACGTCACCTTTAATGCATTTTCGTTAATTTTATCGATTTTAATGTCATTGTAATGCTGCTACCTTCAAAGAAAATTAACGGGATGCAACAAATGTTCACCACAGAATTCCTGAGTAGCCTATTCAATTTCTTCGGTCAGAAATTGTAATGTCAGGTGTTGTGAGTACTATATAATATAAGGTTCCTGTGATGCCTATCGACACCACTGTCAGTTCGGTCGATTTCGCGATGAATAAGAACAGAGATTTTCTTTTAAAGAACAGTCCGAACCAAAAGTTTGCAAGCTGAGTCACTTGAACAAAAGGAAGAAGCCTCGATTACGTCAGTAACATATCCAACAGCTTGAGATGTTCATCTAAAGTGCTTTGGATCAAATTTTTTACGTAATTTTTCTTTGTGTTTTGGGCATTTCAGAACATTTTAGGAGCATTTTATTGATCATTTTTGGCAATGTTTTAGGTCATCAACATCCGCACCCTAGTTATGAGATAGAAATCTATTTTATACTGAAGTAAGTACTCTACAGAAAAGAATAAAATTAATGAAAAGTGGAAAATCACGAGGCCCAGATTCTATTTCCATGGACATCATTAAATTACGTAGAGAGGCTATTCTACCAAACCTAATTCGGTTTCTTAATGTATCTATCAATAACGCTCTCCTACCGGAAGTTTGGAAGTTTCCATTAGCAGTATATGTTTTTTAAAAGCGGCGATAAAACAGTTCATACAAACTATAGACCGATAAGTCTCGCATCAGTCGTATGCAAACTCATGGAACAACTAATTACTAGATCTCAGATTTGAGGACAAATGCCTATTTTGTTCCTTTAAGATGTTGAGGAAAATAATTGCAGATGTTTACGAATCATGAGAAAATAGATCTACTGAAAGAATCTAATAGTACTTAAAATCCTGAAAGGATGTTTGGTGCCTACTTTAATATGTTTTTGCCTAAAACAAGTGAATTTCAAGAACGATCATATTTTAAATGCTAAATGTAGAATTCACTGTACGGAAACGCAAATACCTTTGCGAAATGCAAATATTATGTGATCGAATACGCTATCGACAACGTACCTAAATCTCTCACCCAAAATACCGAATACAAGGACCTCTACAAGTCAACATAATAAATATGTCTCCCATCAGCATGCACTTCGTTGGTAATGGCACCCATTCAAAGTGCAACTACGCTGTAGGCAGGTTGAGGCTTATCGCCGCAGCGCGTCGTCTTCGAAGTCAAGGTGAGGAACGACAAGTGAGGCAAAAAGCCTACTCTCGGACAAGCGAAGATTACAAAACACGGTCTAATGGTTAAAAGGGTAGTGTAGATAACGTTTTTTTGAGGGGGGAGGGGAGGGGGAGTGAAAAAGTTCCGGGAGAAGTGAGTATGAGAAATGAGACTAAATTTTTCTTCTCTTATAAATCTATGTTAGTGAATAGTTTATTTTCAGCCTACAAAATCATTTTAATAGATAAGCCATTTTTATTATAGAAAATTTGGAGAAAATATTGATTAGAGGTCATCCATAAATTACGTAGCGCAAAAGGTGGAGGGAGTGTGCCTGAGGTAGTGTTACGCTGCGTTACATAGAGATAGGGAAGTGCGTTACAAGGGAGAGGGGGTATTGAAAATACTCGAAATATGCGCTACCTAATTTATGGACGGCCTTTACATACTATGCTGCTAATTACGAAAGTCAGTAAAATATTATTGTAGTCTTCAAAAATGTAAAAATACTGTTTTCTCAGTAATAAAAATTGCTTTTGGGATCAGTTCTAGATGCCAGTATTAAAACATTTAAATTTCTTTTTTGCCTAGCTTATTCATTGTGTAACCTATTTTAAGTACCTAAAACATCGATTTTCATGCTTTTAATGCCTAATTTCGTAATTTTGTTGCATATTTTATTGGTCTTAATCAAACCTTTTTGTGCCTAAAATTCCAAGGTCTACTGATTACTATTATATCCGGAAAGAAATGGGAGGGCAAGGAATGACTGTATCAAGGTCAGCACAGTTTCAGGAACGGTTTCTCTTGCGAAAGTCAGCTTGTCTCACTTCTACAGCACCTAGCCGAGGAAATTGATGAAGATGGAAAGGTAGACGCGATAGTAATAGATTTTTTCAAAGATTTTGATGTTGTTCCACACAATCGGTTTGCCTCAAAGAAAAGTTTTTCACACCGTAATCTACAGGATGAAACCGCCTTGAACATTCTATTACATTTTTGCTGGTCCGGCGCTTCCCGATGTTACCTCACCTGCTCAAGATGTGCAGAATCTGCAATTAAATGTGAATGAGGACAGAGAGCGGCAGAGAGTGTCAGGCAGGGACAGGGTGAGGGAGGGAGGGAGAGACAGGAACAGAGATGGGAGGGGAAAGAGGGAGATGAAAGGCAGAACAATGTCTGCCGAGTTTTCCTAGTATAATATAATATAAATGATTTAATGATAATTAAAAATGTGCGTGCCGTATGGGCAGTGGGCGCTTGGTGCCTAGACTGTGTAGCGACCGCTACTGAAATAGCGGCACTGTGGTGCACAGCGGGTATCGTGCTGAATGCGTCACAAAAGGGCCGGAAGAAGCGGGGGCGAAACCCCAGGGTGCAGGTCCGGAGGGATGGTGTCCGACTTGCGCCAGATGCATCGCAGTCGCACCCGGAGGGTGGTGACGCGGTCACAGCGAGGCTACAAAGGCGGGTGGGTTGTGAGAAGGGCTAGCATTGTTCCTCCAACTTTTGTCGCGAGAACTTTGCGAGTCGCCAGTGTGCGTGGGAGGCCGCAAGTTTGCGGGGATGAGCGCCAGACTCATGTGTCAATGTGTTGGTAGTTAGCGGATGCTAACAAGGAGCAAACGCTCCTGTAGTAAATGGTACGGCACCTATGTATGTACATACAGGATGTCCGGGGAGGAGGCGTCGAAACTTCGGAAATAAGCTCGTAAGACAATTCTAAGCATATTTTGTCTAATAAACTACGTGGTTATTCCGAATGGTTGAGCCGCAATAATCACTCAAAATTTAGTTTGAAAAATTGATTTCTAGGCACAAATTTGCATTTTAGAAGCATAGAAACACTCCAGAAACATAAATTGTATATTATTTACAAAAGAAATGAATATATTTGCTCAGAAAGAAAAATTAAGCGAGAAATGAAAAAGCACCCAATTCACACAATTCGACTCCTTTTTTATTTCTCGCTTAATTTTTCCGGGGTATGTAAAATGGGGACCGGAAGGGGAATAAGAGTTAAGCCTTTATGTAATTTGAGGACCGACCCAGAAAAGGGTATACGTAAATTGAGGACCGACTACCTGGCATTTCAGGTAAAAGTGAAAGGTGACCACTGGCATAGCATAGTGGAGGCCGCAGGGGCGGCCGGCTCCAGGCAGCAAAATTTCACAATAAATAATAATAATAATTCATATTTAGCCGTGATTTAGGGGAATAATAATAATAATAGTAATACTAATAATAACAATAATAATATATTGTAAAAGTTTTAACATCTCATATTTTTGTCGCACCTACGATTCGGACCCATTGAAATGAGCACGGAATCTTCATTACTTACTCTGTGACGAATTCTTTAAATTAGTGTATTATAATGAAATACTCCTAATTGTAGCGACTGACAACAGTCTGTACTGACTTGTTTGGATTCCCTGTATTTTGTTTTGTGCGTGGATTGTTTATGGCTAATATTCAGCGAGAATGACTCCTTTGTGTTCAATATATAATAACACCTGCAAATTAGATTACAGTACGGAAAAGACCCTTCAGGAAAGTCCGTGACTGAAGCTTCGACAATTCTAAGAAAGTTTCATTTATGAATCGTCAATCATTTAATTCACATTAACTTAAGCCAATATAGGCCTATGAATGCGTTTCCAAACTGATTTTTAGTGATCATAAGTGCTTGTAGTGATTGATAAATTATTGAATTTTGTTGAAAAATTGTATTGTGCGTGTACGTATATATTCGACTACGTGAGTATTAATATTTTATTTAATAGAATTATTAAAATGTAGACGAATGAAGTTGAAGTTAAAGTTAGAATTTTTGTTTTTAATTCTAACAATTATTTTATTTTCAATAAAAATATAAATAGTATCGGTATCGTTATAGTTCTAATTGGAAATTGGTGTTTTATTTTCAATTCGCTAATAACTGAATCTTGTCGTTCGGCAAGGTATAATCATGAGTAGGGAGCTGCTTTTGATGACCTGAAGCATCGCCAAAAAATCAATAAAATGATTTTAAAATGTTATAAGAATGCACAAAAGAAAAGAAAAATGACATAAAAGATGTGATCAAAACCAGTTCCCAGGAACAAATCAAGCTGTTGGGTATGTTACTGATGTAGTCCAGACTTCTTCTGAAGTTCAAGTGAACTCAGTTTTTTAAACTATTGGATCGCACTCTTCTTTACCAGGATATCTGTCCTTAGCTATTCCGAAATCAGCAGATCTGCCAATGAACTTGCCACAAACTCCTGCCAGCTGCCATCTACCACCGCCCAAAGTACTTTTTTTTATTTTCTTAAGTTTTCGGTTTACTAATAGTAGAACGGAAATATTATTTTAAGAACATTAAAACACAGTAAAACTTCGTCCTAAATGGCAATTTTCTTTCAGTTTTCGAAAAACTTAATTAGAAGTCATTTGAAGCACTTTAACTCAATAAATAGAACAGTGTTTACAAAAGTACATATTAACTGTGTTAGAAATCTTAAAAAATATATTTGTCTAATTTTTAAAAACAAAAAATACCATAAAATGAACTTTACGTCATATCAAAGAGTGCAATTTTCACTATTCTTCTGAAATATTTGAAGAAAACATTTGGAGCCATTTATGAGAAAATGCCGTTTGAGCGTTTCTGAAAATGCGGAATTTGAGCTAGTTTTCATTGAAAACGGTTGAGTTTTCGAGAAAAATTACTTGGCATTATTTAAAGCACATGTACTCATAAATGTAATTATGTGAACAAATGTATTTTTTAAGATTTCTAACACAGTTAATATGCCGCTAATATAAATATACAAGGATACAAGTGGGATACAAGTAAAAAAATCATCTATCAAATGTCATGCAAAGATCCGTCTATCACCAGTTCTTTCCCTTTCTGCGGAACACCAGGTTTCACTTCCATCTTTGAAAAAACGTAAATGCTGTTGCTACTTCAAAGCTCGAAAAGCAAATGAGACTATTGTCATCACTGGACCTCTCGAAGAATCTCTGCCGGGAAAGTGAAGGGAAAGGAACAAGGAAATGCTGGCCAGCAGCGCGGCGGCGGCGGCCCTCTTAACGCGCCTACCTGAACTTCCTGCCTCCTCAGTCCGTTTCTTACCTGTGATGGTTTGGTCCTCACATTACATATAGGATTAAGAAGTAAGCTTCACGAGATAAGATGAAGGGATTATTTGGTCCCCATTTTACATACGCCCAATTTTTCTGTCTGAGCAAATATATTTATTTCTTGTGTTAATAATAAATAATTTATGTTACTATGCTTACATAATGCAAATGTTTGCCTACAAATCATTTTTTCAAACCAACTTTTGAGTGCTCATTGCGACCCAACCATTCGGTTTTGATTGATTGATTCGTGTTTCCCGGCGCGTCAACGGCTTCGGTCATTAGTCCCGTAAGTGTAGTGCGTGTTTTTTCTCGGGAGGTAGGGATGATCTTTTCCCCTCTGGATGGCGAGATCTGGCGTCGACCTCCCGTCGACTAGCGGGGTTTCCCCTCAGCCAGGTATCTCCCACCAGAGGGGCACCGCGCGGGCGCGCCCCAGCCGTGACAAGCTGTGAGCTCCCGACCGGTCACCCGGCATTTGTGGTAGTGTAGTGCATGTTAGTGTAAGTGTGTGTGTGTGTGTGTGTTGTGTAAGAGGAGAGAATAGGACAGGGAAGAGGAAGGAAAGATCGCGCGCGGTCCGTGGCCCATTTGTTAGGGTACTGCTCCGGCATTCGCCTGGTGTTGATCGGAGAAACCACGGAAAACTATCGATCAGAGCAGCCGGACACTAGAATTCTCCTCCAGACAGCAACTGAATTCGACCTAGCTGACAAGCTAGTGTCGAAAATCCTGCCGCTGTCGGGACTCGAACCTAAGACCTCCTGGTCAGAGGGACTGCAGTGACATCAGGTTGCCAAACATTCGGAATATCCACGTAGTTTATTAGACAAAATATGCTTAGAATAGTCTTAAGGCTAAATGTACCGACACTAGTTCAATTTGTCGCCACCACGTGGCAGCACCAAGTTTAGTAAATTTTACTTTACCGATTAGGTCTGAACAAATGGTCCGATTTTCGATCTGTAAACGGCATTTGACACATGTTTATAACAGAATTTACGCTACGAAGCCCTTTTTCCAAAAAAACTAGCAGAAAATCGATTTTTAAAATTTTTCTCGTACTTCCGGGAACAATTTCAAAAATGTGGGCTTATAGCGCGATGGCGACACGCTTCCAGAATCCAACGCCGTGTCAAACATGCAAATCGGATAAATAGGAGCGACGGTAAGTCAAATTTCGAAAAAACACCTCACCCCACTCCCCATTCCCCTTCCACGCCGCCGGGACATCCCGGCATTCATTGTTGGCCGGCGGCGCGGTCAAGCCGGCACAGGCGAGCCGGGCGGCGGCCGCCGCGGCGCGGCGACGGGCAAGAAGGCTGAATTTTCGGGGGCAGCAAGCCAGACACCCCGTCACTTCGTTGATGCTTCCGTCACTTCGCATCTCAAGATATTTTTTCCCCACATATGAAACTAGTGATGCTGTAATAGGGGTAAACGGTCTCGTATCATCTTTAATAGTAGTATAAAACTATTACCTTATTCACATATTCCATCTTCCTTCGAATACCATCATAAGAATGTCTGAGGTATCACTGAAAACACCGATCCCGCTTTGGTGCTGATTTCAAAAAGAAAAATCGAACTTGCGAAATTGCGAACGAACGAAATTGCGTAAATATCACCCATATTCCATCTCCTCACATCGTATTTTAGATATATTTTACTTCTAAGATCTTCCATTACCATTTCACTACCGGAAAAAACAAGCGGAGATAACGCAAGAGCTCTTTTATCCTACGATTCGATTTATAATTTCAAAATGGCGTTTGTCACCTTGATAGAATTCACCTGGTTAATCTTTTTCCCAGTAAAATAGCCGAATCGAATTTTTAAAATGTTTTTATACTTGCGGACATATTTGAAAAAGTGGTAAAATAGCGTGCTGGCGAGATGCACCCTGAATCTAACGCCATATCATACACTGAAATCGGATAAATAGACTTCTCTAGTCATGTAAAAAAATGATCTTCAGTAACGTCAAAATTCTGTTTCGCGGTACTGCTTGTCGATCTCATGGCTAAAGTCCGGGTCTAATGTAATTACATATGTTTTGTCTACTGTTCTCATTTTGTAATCTAGGCGAACTGTTGCAATCCTAACAAAATATTTAAATTTTTCGTTACAAAGTTTGTACTGTATTACGTATTTTACATATTTTGCTGATCATTTAATATCTGCTTAACAGTATATTTATTATTTGCTAATTATTAAGGTATTTTCACAAATTACCAAATTTCTTGAAATTATTTCCGGAAATATTTTTAATTAATTTTGAAAAATAGTTTTTATTTAAATGTGTTTATATTTTTGCAATGAGCATATTTTGTCTAATACTAATTCAGAATTGCTGACATTCCTATGTGCTGCACGTAAAGATTTCGAACAGAGTGCTTCAAAGGTTCTCTGTTCGTGTCTGCATTTTCTACGTGCATCTCTTTGTTTTCATTGCTGATAGAGAGAAATAAAAAAAACAGTAGGCAGAAAAAGTAGTTACTTTTAAATTCGATATAATTAATATTTTATTAATGGAATTTCAAATTGTGAACATTTATTTTACTTTATCTCTCTTCTCAATCTTAATACGAAGAGAAAGTTATATCGTGCGCAGGAAAACTCTCAAAGCCGAGTCCTGATAATGAAAATGTGGATAAATCCTGTTGTTGTATAGTAAATTATTTCCTGTAACTCGTGGTGTAGCCAGAATCCATGTTTTGTGGGTCCTTAATACCGAAAAATTGATTGACGGAAAAGCGTCCGTCAGTGTCTCTGGTGTATGTGAACAACACTAGCGTTTACACTGCGTACAAATTTTTCCAAACTGGAAAAACAACGACAAAAAACAGCTCTCGATCTACTGTCATTCGAAGCTCTGCAATTTTCAAAAACAATGCATTACTTTTTGGAGATACATTACACGAACCCCCCCGGATATTTTAAAAATTTGCTCAAATATGGCTCCAAATTTTTTCTTTATATTTCTCGTAAAAATGGAATAAAATACACATGGCTTAGGTCCGATTTCACTGATAACTGAATTTTCGAAAATTGCAAAAGATTGAATTTTTTCGGCGTTTCCTACAACTACAATATTGACGATAGAGACTTTTCCTTTCTAAGAAATTTGTTGTACATAATTAGTTCTTTCATTAAGATCATGAATTTTTTTAAAACAATTTTTGTAGTTATGGCGCAATTTTGTAGTTATGGTGCAATATATGCAACTTTAAAAGATAACAAAGCAAGATTTTTTCAAAATCGGCTCCATTTTTCCCTTTAAACTATTGGTAGGGATATTGCGAAATGTACTTTAAGATATGACATAAACGCTATTTTGCTCTATTCTTTTGTTTTTGCGAAAATAACACAAATGAAACTTTTTGAATAGCCTGTCACGTCGTTTATATTTACATTATCGGCGATTTGTTCACATTATTAGATTTATGAGCACACGTACTTTAAATTATATCATTTAAAGTTTTTCGAAAACTAAAAAGGTTTTTTTGGAAATGAACTCGAAATTTCGCATTTTCAGAAACGCTCAAACGCCAATTTTTTCTGAAAAGGTTCCAAATTTTTTGTTCAAAGTTTTTGTACGTATAGTGTGAAATGCACTGTCTAAGGAAACAAAAAAGTTTTGTTGTATTATTTTGTTGTTTTTCTTCAAAATTTACACAAACGTATTTTTTAATAATTTCGCATGCCTTGTATGCACATTTGCAGCGATTTGTAAACATTATTGCATTTGTGAATGGAAGAGCTTAAAATATCTTAAAATAAATTTTAAAAAAACTCTCAAGATTCCTGTGAAAAAGGGCTTCATTTTTCACATTGCCACAGACGCTTAAACACCCTTTTCTTAAAAACGGTATCAAGTTTATGAATGAAAATTGTCGTAAAGGACAAGGTTTCAGTCTTCTTTAATATTCTAAAAGCAATATTTTGAATCTACCATTAGGAAACCGAATAATTGAGAAAACCTAAAAAATAAGTTGGGTGCATTAAATGGCAGGTGGCAAGATGGGGCAAGGCCATAAATCTAGCCCATGCCAACAAAATAGTAAATTTTACTACGACAAAGTCCGAATAGCTGGCTGAGACTATAGGAAATTGAAAACTAATACGGGAAAGTCTGTGCCATTCTTTAGCACCACCAGTTACTTTCTCGTGTTAGTTACTCAAAGTTATGTAATGCTGCGGAAAAATCTATTTCGAGATATTAACGGAAGTACTCGTTTTGGGGTCCCCTGATACCCAGGGCCGTCTTTGGGTTTGAAAGTATCCGAGGCACTCAGATTTCGGGGCCCCTAATTCAAATTTTCAGAAACATGCGTATTTTTGCGATATTCTGTGTCAAACATGTGCAATTTTTATTTCCTTTAAACCATTTTTTCTTAGACACCTCAGAAATTTTGATTAAATTGGGACCTTAGCATAAAGGTAGCTTAAGAGAATGGTGCATGTCTCATGTTCGTTAAAATGCCTGGTTTTGCAAAAATTAAAACAAAAATGTCGGCCACTTCTTACAATACTCCGTATATACGTATGTATAAGGAAAATAAAAATAATTGATTTAAATATAATTTGTTATTGGAAATGCCAATATTAATTCAATTTTTGCTTCCTCACACTTTAACTTATCGACAATGCCACAAAGGAATTCCGCTTAGCGCTCGCAACTTAGCGACAACGCGCGGTTAGCCACCACGAGTTTGTACATTGTAGGTTCCACGAGTTCGTACATTGCTGTGTGTCTTCTGGGAGCAAATAAAAAAACCTCACTCATGGAAAACATTGCCTTTGATATTAACCAGCCATTCAGCAATACTGAAATTTGATGGATATAATTATTTGTGCGATATGAATGAAAAACTCAATAGCTAAGATGTTAGTAGCGCAGAAAATGCAATATCTTAATATTGCGTAGCTGTTTTTTATAATTCGGTAAAGTACGTGCTGTTCTAACACCACTAGTTCAGTTTTGTTATATATTTTTTATTATCTGTGGGGGCCCTTTGATCATGGGGGGCCCTGAGGCACGAGCCTCGTCTGCTTGTGCCTAAAGATGGCCCTGCTGATACCATAAGGGTGTATGTGTGTTTTGACTTTTTAACGTCCGTTCGTCCGTCCATCTGTCTGTGTCTGCCTGTCTGGGCATATGTGAACACCACTAGCGCCTAAACTATGTGTAGAATTTTTGTTCAACTGAATAAACCCCTGTCGATCTGGTCTGAGTCGAAGTTCTGCGATTTTTAAAAACATTCATTAATTTTTGGAGATACTTTTATTAAGCCCCAGGGACATTTTCAACATTTTCTCAAAAATGTCAAACAGGATAGGTGGCTCAGTGCATCAACTGATGTCACTGCAATGCCTCTGACCGAGAGGTGCTAGGTTCGAGTCCCGACGGTGGCAGGATTTTTCAACACTAGCTTGTCAGTTAGATGTAGAATTCAACCGATGTCTGGAGGAAAATTCTAGCGACCGGCTGCTCTGATTGGAAGTTTTCCATAGTTTCTCCGATCAACATCAAACGAATGCCGGAGAAATACCCTAACAAACGGACCTCCCGCGATATTTCCTTCCTCTTCCTTGTCCTATCTTCACACACACACACACTAACTTGCACAACACTACCATATATGCTGGGAGACCAGTGGGAGGATTGGAACTTGTCCCGGCTGTGGGCCGTGCACTGCTGGTGGGAGATACCTTGTTAAGAAAAAACACGGCAAGCCGACAGGTAAATCGGTCGGTGATTTAGAGCTTGTCCCGGCTGGGGTGGTGCCCCGCTGGTGGCAGATACCTGGTTGGGAAGCCCCGCTAGTGGACGGAAGGTCGGCGCCGGATCTCGCCATCGGCACAGCGGGCAACATCTCTTCCACCTCACGATGAAATAAACATGCATTGCACTTACGGGACTAATGACCAAAGCAGTTGACGCGCCCAAAATCACTAACAATCAATCAAAAATTACTCCAAATGCTTTCCTTAAATTAATTGTATGAATAAAGTAAAATACACTCAAGGTGGCATAGCTCTTATTTTCATTACTGACTGATTTTGGGAAAATTGCAAAAGTTCGAATTTTTTTTCGGCGTCTTCCTACAACTACAAAATTGAAGATAGAGATTTTCCCTTAAAATTATATTTGTTCTTCATACTTAGTTCTTTCAATAAGGTCATGCACATTTTTTTGAAATTTTTAGTAGTTTTCGCGCAATATTGAGTGCAATTTGTGCAATTTTTAAAAATTACAAGAACAAGATTTTCTCAAAATCGACTTCAACTTTTTTCCTTAAACTTTTGGGAAGGATAGTACCTAATGTACTCTGAGATGACATAAACGCCATATTGCTCTATTCCCTTGTTTTTTCAAAAATTACAAAAATGTAATTCTTTGACTAGCCTTTCATTTAGTAAATATTTTCTTTAACAGCGATTTGTTCATATTAGGGAACTTTTGCCACCTCGAACGTTAAGTACTATCGATCTTTTGCGCATGCGCAGATGCACCAAAGTGATGCGAAACGTGCACTGCGAATGAGCAGAAGATCGATAGTACGTAACGTTCGAGGGTGCAAAAACTCCCTACTATTACATTTACGAGTACATGTGCTTTACATTATGTCTTAAAAGTTCCTCGACAACTCAGATGTTTTCTGTGAAAATGAACTGAAACTTCCGAATTTGCACAAATGTTCAAACGCCATTTTCTCAAATTGCTTCTTCAAACTTTTCGTACGAATGCTATTTGCATTCTTTAAGTTAACATAAAATTAATTTGGCTGTATTTTTTTGATTTTTCAAAAAATTAATAAATGTATTTTTAAGTGTCTCTCACGCCATTAATATTCACATTTCCAGAAATTTTATACATTATTACATTTGTGAGTAGAAGTGCTTTAAATGTCACCAAATGAAGTTGTTCGAAAACTCGAAAGATTCTTGTGAAAATTCCGAAGCTTCCATTTTCGCATTTACAGTAACGCTTAAACGCCATTTTCTTAAGAGCGGCTCCAAATTTATCAATGAAAATTCCTATATAGGACGAAGTTTTACTCTTCTTTAATATCCTAAAAGTAATATTTCGTATCTACCATTAAGAAGCTGAAAAATGTTCAAAAAATGTATTTTGGGCGGCGATAGATGTCAGCAAGATGTCAGAAGATGGGGAAAGGTGGTAAAATTGGCCCAGACCAAATATATTAGATTACTATGAGAAAGTATGTGCAATTTGTCCTAAAGTACGAAAAAGTTTTAAAAATTCGATTCGACTGTTTTACTTGGAAGAGGGGATTAACCAGGTGAATTCTATCAAGGTGACAAACGCCGTTTTGAAATGATGAATCGAGTCGTAGGATAAAAGAGCTCTTGCGTTATCTCCGCTTGTTTTTTCCGGTAGTGAAATGGTAATGGAAGATCTTAGAAGTAAAATATATCTAAAATACGATGTGAGGAGATGGAATATGGGTGATATTTACGCAATTAGTTCGATTTTTCTTTTTGAAATCAGCACCAAAGCGGGATCGGTGTTTTCAGTGATACCTCAGACATTCTTATGATGGTATTCGAAGGAAGATGGAATATGTGAATAAGGTAATAGTTTTATACTACTATTAAAGATGATACGAGACCGTTTACCCCTATTACAGCATCACTAGTTTCATATGTGGGGAAAAAATATCTTGAGATGCGAAGTGACGGAAGCATCAACGAAGTGACGGGGTGTCTGGCTTGCTGCCCCCGAAAATTCAGCCTTCTTGCCCGTCGCCGCGCCGCGGCGGCCGCCGCCCGGCTCGCCTGTGCCGGCTTGACCGCGCCGCCGGCCAACAATGAATGCCGGGATGTCCCGGCGGCGTGGAAGGGGAATGGGGAGTGGGGTGAGGTGTTTTTCGAAATTTGACTTACCGTCGCTCCTATTTATCCGATTTGCATGTTTGACACGGCGTTGGATTCTGGAAGCGTGTCGCCATCGCGCTATAAGCCCACATTTTTGAAATTGTTCCCGGAAGTACGAGAAAAATTTTAAAAATCGATTTTCTGCTAGTTTTTTTGGAAAAAGGGCTTCGTAGCGTAAATTCTATTATAAACAGGAGTCAAATGCCGTTTACAGATCGAAAATCGGACCATTTGTTCAGACGTTATCGGTAAAGTAAATTCCTGCTGATGGTGCTGCGATCTATTGAATTTTCCTACAAGTTTTTTTTTCGGTACATTTAGCCTTAAGAGCTTATTTTCGAAGTTTCGTCGTTTCCTCCCCGGGCACTCTGTATATGTAAATAAACAATGTATACACCAAAGCCGTCTTCTCTGTGATTTGTCCAACACATCACAACGAAGTCACAACTGCCAACACATCACAACGATTAAATGATCACAGGTGTTGTCATTGTCAACAATGTTATTCATTTCAACAAGAGCATCTTTCGATGGCTTAGCCATCATCATCTGTTTTCTGCTGTCTGGAAGCCACAAAACGACTTGTCGGTAGTTGTTTTGTGGCTTCCGACTGGTCGACTACCGACTAGTCGTTTTGTGGCATCCAGACAGCAGAAAATGGATGATGATGGCTAAGCCATTGAAAGCTGCTCTTGTTGAAATAAATAACATTGTTGGCAATGACAACACCTGTGATCATTTAATTTTAAATGCCAACGACGTTTCACCACTAAACCACATCACAACGAAGCAGAGCGCATGCGCACTGGGCAGCGGGCACTCACCTCCACTGATCTGTATATAACAGATCAGTGTTATATACAGATGTATACAGACGTTATATCCAGATGACTGCTCACCTCCCTGTTGAGGAAGAGGTCGTAGACGAAGAGCTGCGGCGGGCAACGCGCGTCGCCGCCGTCCAGCACCCAGAGGCGCCCGCGCGCCGCCTCCACCTCGGCGGCGACCGGGGCGGCGGGCGTGGCGCAGGCGGTAGGGTTGTCGGGGGCGGGGGCGGCGGGGGCGAAGGGGCGCGCAGGAGCGGCGGAGGGCGAATCGGGCCACGCCGCCTCCAGCAGCGCGGGAGGGCCGCCGCCGCCGCCCGCCGCCGAGCAGAGGAAGGCGCGCGTGCGCCACACCGCCGCGCAACGCACCGCCGCGCCGCCCGTGTCCCAGCCCAGGCACGCCGGCAGCTGCAACACGTGACGGCAGAGGCGCGTTCATTCATTAGTAGAGACCGCAAAAATATGTAGTATTAAACTTCAAAATATGTACATAAATATACGTGCTTGATATCTTGACCTCTATTAATAATATTCTGGAATGATTCTTGAGTGTAGGTCATTAAACAAAACTATTTTTAACCTGCCAACGTTTCGGCTTTTATTCAGCCTTCATCAGGGCATTTTCTCTTAATCTTCCGGTTCTAGCCACGATCCTTCCCACATTTTCTTTCTACACTTCATAGTTTTCACACTTCACAGTTAGAAGGTGGCGTTGGTAAATTGGCGCGGCTGAAGGAATGTGTATAGTGAAAACTATGAAGTGTAGAAAGAAAATGTGGGGAGGATCGTGGAATTTTTCTCGGAAATTAAGGTTACAGATCACAAAACGCGGTGTTAATAATATTTTAGACACCTAGATTTCTGCAAGAATGTAGGAAAATGCTGTTTTATTTAAAAAAAAAACCCACATCGTTTCATAAAAATATATGGAATTAAATTGAAGAAAATTGTTAAAATAAGAAAATATAATGTAAAAACAGCAAAATATGTAAACTATGTAATATAGTACTAAATATGTAAAAATATGTAACGAAAAAAATCGATATTGTGTTAGGGGGCTATGATTCGCCAAGATTACAATTTTGAGAACGGTAAATAGAAAGACAAAAAATATGTAATTAAATAAAAGTCCGGTCTCTGTTGATTATTCCAGGGGTGTCCAACTCGCAAGACCTCAACGGCCACAACTAAAACCTTTCAATGTGGTTGCGGGTCATATTTTCATTACTCTGTTGATCCACACCTGACTTCCCAGGATTTTTGATCTCGGCAGTTTGTGCGGCTGCTCTGAATCGAGGGAGGGTGGTGGGAATGGAGCCATGTGTCAGACCTTACCTTGTATAATGCAATGTAACCCGGGATGATTTCGAATTTCTGACTTCACTAGAAACAAATCCTTAAATTTAAACTTTAACTTTTTTTATACCTGCAGGGGTGTTGGTGTTGGGACGCGGCAACTGCCGAGGTCATTCGTCCCGCAAGAGAAGTACATGTATTAATCGCGGATGTATCCGAATTCAGAATTATTAGGTGCGTGGAGATGAACATTTCGCATTTATTCTTGGTAGTGGTCATTTGTGAGATTATATCACCTTAAGTAAACAGTACCAAAGCCTTCGTTAATTTTGTTTCAATTTAACGAATTTAATTTAATGAAGGCTTTGGCAGTACACATTAAAACTAACAATCCTGGGTGGAATTCTTTGAACAAATTTAATTATTAAATGCTTTTGTTACACAGTAACAAGATCACGTCATGGAACCATTTACTTTTGTACCAAACATATTTGCTACGTAATTGCCTCCGCATGAAGGTAACCGGGTGGTGAAAATTTGATATTATTCAAGTATAACGGGCAATACACCAGGCCCAACAAAGTGACCGAAGCATTAGTCATCTCGGTAGTTTAGTGGTTACAGTACCTTGGTGTAAGCCATAAGTTTTGGAGTTCGTTTCACAAACGTGGAGGAGAGGCATTTCTTGCAACAATTTTAATTGGTAATGCTAAGGTATTTCCGAGGTAATGGATACGGATCCTTCAATGTGATAACATACTATTTGATAATAGTTGTTCGTGTTCTGTGTTATGTGTTGACAGCGACAATACCCTTTGTTTTTGTCCAGTTGCCCACAAAACGGGAAGGGTGGCTCATGGAGTTTCATTCACACACACACACACACACACACAAAGGCATACACACACGCATACACAAGTCTGACATCACCCAGCAGCTGAGATGCGACAGTGGTAGCTTTACCGGTGTCTCTGCAGCAGCTCTTACCGGAAGGTACAAGGGTTCCAGTCCCAGAGGTGGCGATTTTCGACACTAACTAGATAGGAAGGTTGAATTCAGCTGCTTCAGTAGAAAAACACGCTTTGGAGGACTTTGACACAGAGTAAATTGGATAAATCCTGTCCTAATATGTAGTAAGTTACTTCCTCCGACACGCTGTGTAGTCAGAATCCATTAAGTTTTTCTTCCACAGAACTTCCAGAAATCGTGATTCTGTATAGAATTACACGTATGCAGCAGGTATACAGCAGATAAGACGAATGTTGTGTGTCAGAACCCATGATTGAATTTGAAAGTGACATCAGCAGTGTAATAATACGACAACATGGAGAGAATCAATGAGTGTAACCGGCCATCGATAGAAATGATAATATTATTCGTAATATCAGTAGAAAATAATAGATCATAAATAATCGCCATCTAAAAAATACAATAAATATTAATAAAATGAATTAAGGAGATTCGTTACTTTGACTTGCCCAACCTGGGGCAGAATAATATAAATAATAATAAGAATTAATGAAGATTCGCTACAATAACGAAAAATCAATTGATGGCACCACGTCTGTCAGTCTGGTCTGTCTGTCTGTCTTTCTGTCTGTCCGTCTGTGATCAACTTTAGAGGCTAAACCGTTCAGCCGATTTTCTCCAAAATTGATATTCCCCAACTGATCTGGCTAATGTCGCGGCCCTTTGAATTTGAAATCGATGTTTTAATTTTGATGAACATACATGAAGTATGTTCATGTATGAACGTACTTTACACGTACTTTACATGAAGTCCCTTGGACATTTTACAAATTTTCAAAAAATTAACTCCATCGTTTTCGATTATTTCGTTGATTTTGATGACTTGATGATTTCTATTATTTTGTTTTACTTCACTTCGTGTAAAACACAAAATGTTCGTAAATAAGTAAATCAAACAACGGTTCTCGCAGCAACTCAAAGAGCAGTCTCAGGCGAAGGTTTGAAACGAGCATGTAAACTGTCACAAGCCGAGCTCTATTGGCTCGGTCAGTAAATGCGATGTCACAACTTGCCTCTGTCACAACTAGCCCCGGTCTCTATTTCTTCCGGATAGAGCAAAGGATGCTTAAAAATGGTGCAGGTCTCATTTTCGTTGCGCTCTGTGAATTTTCGAAAATTGAAAATGTTACAAATAATGCGAGAATGTGTGGTCTTATAGAAACGCAAACTTTATTATTGTGGTTAAAATCACCCATCTTTAATAAATTATCAATAAGATCTCGGCTGAAGCTACAAAAATATTACAAATATTTATATAACTGTAACATTTTTTTAAAAAAATGTTATAGTCATAATGAAAAATGTTTACTCATAATGAATTTTTTAAAGATTACTAATTTATAACAAATTATTAGTGTTATATTATTATATTGCAAAATAATTAATTACACATTTTGTGTGATGTTAGTTCCTACTTGTTTGAAGTCATTTAATGAATTTTTGTCTTAATTGAAAATTTTGATTAAAAAATGTGGTAAATATTGTGATATCTGCAGATTTTTCTGCAAATCAGAAACATTTTTTCGTGGAGAAGAAATGATTTGCATACTATCGGTTGCCGGCCTCTGGCCCAATAAGCAGATAATACGGGTAAGTACTTGAGGAAACCTATCAAAAATCCTTTTAGTTCCATACAAAACCATGTACATTATTGTCTGGAGGTGCAAGGAGGGCAATGGGCTCACAGGACTGCAAGCCACGGGAGGGAAATTGGCAATCTCGGGAATACAAAAATCATTGCACAAATGTGTTTAGCAAAGCAATGTTAACGTAATTATAGCCAGTGACAGGCACATGGAGAGGATTGCGGGGAAAACTTTCCTTGAAAAGTCTATCCAATTTTTTAATTATTAGTCATTTCCATAGTAAAGACGTAAATGTGTTTAACATTGAATGCAATCAGTTTCCATAAAATATTTAGCACCCAATAATTTGATACAAAACATAAACATGTATGTATGAAGAAATGAATCTGAGTACACAATAGTTCTTTCTCTGATTTGACGATTTGACTTATTTTGTGTATCATTTATCTTCATATTTTCAGTGAAATGTTTATTCCACTCACATGCAAGAATTTAAACAAGATGTCTTGACTTTTTTAATGAATATAGTTGTATTAATGGCTGTTATTTTGTTGAAATGGTTTTTTAACCTTAATAAAACAGACTCGGTATTTTTATAGCAATTTATCTCTTTTTGACATTTTGACGCTATTTGAAGTATTTTTCAAACATTTATTGTCCAAGTTTGTTGGCATCACATCATAAACAAACAGCATTTAAAAAAAAAAAAAAAAAAATTACGATTTGACCACGTTCTTTTACCGTTGATCTATTTTTTTATCAAAATGTTAACTGTTAAAATTACTTATGTTAACTAATATTATTTACATTTTAAAAATTATTACATACTCAAATTTATTTTTATACATGTTAGATTATACTTCCAACCTTGTGGTTGTGGCATTCATCCGGACAATGTATTATAACAAAAGATCTAGAGGAACGAAAGCATCAGATGTGCACAAAATTGGTTAAACATTGGTTGGATTATAACATTGAGACCCACAATATACACAGTCTTAAGGGGACCCATGACTGAGTTTTTGGGAAAAATTGAAGGAAATGTCGATTTTTGAATTTTTGTTTTAAAAAAATCTACATTCCTTCCGCTTTACAAAAATATATATTTTTTGCATATTTAAAGCGCGATGACGTCACAGGAGCCATTTTTAAATAGCCCGGCGTTTAAATACCTCGCCCCGACACGCCCCATTCGGCACCGATCATGGGATGCTTCACACAATTCATGTTTTCTACGCCAATTTGTCTTCTAATTTTAAAACTGCCGCCTTGTTAGAAGCACTGAAAGCTTGTGCTTTATTGTCGTCAACTGTTATACTTAGAAGTCAAAACAGATACTAAAATAAGATAAGTATGAAGGAATTGGTATAAATGTCAAAGTCAGTCGATCTGAAAAATCTTCTATTGAATATAACAATAAGTATTTTTATATTATACAATGACTAGCGTATATTATTTGTTTTTAGTAAATGCTATATTGAATCGGATAGTGCCTGAACCATGCCTGTTTGTTTGTGTGTTCCACGTGCGTGCCTGGTATTGCGAAGAGCGAAGTTTTCTGTTTTGTGGCAGTGCTTTATGATTGAAAGGTTCTTACCTGTTGTAGTGTGATTAGTTTGGATATATTATATCCTTATTTTTACGTGTTACATCACAGCATCGCGTCACTTACAAATTAGGTAGTTTATTGTGAAAATGGAGAGACAAAAATCTCCACGAAGTTCGAGCAGAATTTCGAAGAAAACGGCCTTCAAAAAAGACTAAAGCTGCAATTGCTAGAAATGTTGCTCGAAAACTAGGAAACGGCGATGCACAACCAGACAGTAAAGAAGATAGTGTGTTTGGTTGCCCATCAGTGTCTACTGATAGACTAACAACCAGTGAAAGAAAAATTGAGTGTTTTCAAAGAACAGTGTCTGATTCAGCTAACATCGTCAATGACAGTGAATATTTATTAGTTCATAATAATGTATGGAAAGAACTTATGAAGAGTGCATTATGCAGCATGTGCAAATCAAATACCTTAGAAATTCTCATTGAAGAAAAGTTAGGATTCTCTTCCAAGCTGGTGGTAAGATGTACTGCATGCTCAAATGAATCTGTGAATGTGTACAGTTCCCCACGCGTTGAAGAAAAAGCATCTGAAAGACCTCCGTTTGATGTGAATAGAAGGATGGTCAAAGCTTTTGTTGACATTGGGAAGGGGCATGGTGCCATGAAAAAATATTGTATATCTATGGGCATGCACACAATGGGAATAAAGTCCTTTTTGCAGCATGTAAATAAATTGGTAGAAGAGGGAAAAATATTGAAGAATAAAGTGCTTCAATTAGCAACAGAAGGGGTACGTGCTGCCCATATGAAACTAGATCCTGGTTTAGAAGAAAATGCTGTTATTGACATCTGTGTGTCATATGATGGAACTTGGCACAAGAGAGGCCACACATCTCATTATGGGATCGGCATTGTAATTGATGTTTTAACTGGAATTGTTCTAGATTTCCAAGTGATGTCAACCTATTGTCCTCTTTGTGAAAAAACAAAGGCTACTCTAGGCACCAATAGTGTTGAATTTGGCACATGGTATGCAGACCACAACAAATCAGGTGAGTGCCAACAAAATTATTTTGGCAGTGCTAATGCCATGGAAAAAGATGCTGCATTTATTTTGTGGAGCAGATCTATAAGGGAGAAGGGTCTGCGTTATATACAAATGGTTGGTGACGGAGATGCTAAGACTCACACTTTTTTAAATTCTAAAAAAGTGTATGATGTGGAAATTGAGAAACAAGAGTGTGTGAACCATGTGGCAAAAAGACTTGGTACAGCCCTGAGAAATGTAGTTCAGGAATGGAAGAGTAAAGGTGTGACGTTAGGGGGGAAAAAAGAAGGTAGCCTAAAAGCGAGTACAATTGACAAACTTACCAGCTATTACAGAAAGGCAATTGTCTCTAATGTATCAAATGTTCAAGGAATGAAAGTGGAAATTTATGCTACATTGAGACATTACATGTCAACTGATGATAAACCCCAGCACAGTACCTGTCCCCAAGGCATCGATAGCTGGTGTTGGTATAATAGGCAAAAAATTGAAGGCTGTATTGACACACATGCAAAAATGAAGACACGTCTAACAACAGATGTGATAACTAAGATATTTCCAGTGTATAAGAGGTTAACATCTGAAGATCTCTTAAAAAGATGTGTCAAGGGGCAAACTCAAAATGCTAACGAAAGTCTGCACAGTTCAATTTGGGCAAGATGTCCTAAGGAAATTTTTGTTTCTAAAAAAAAACTGGAGCTTGCTGTAGTGAAAGCAGTGAGTGAATTTAATATGGGTTCTGTTACAACACTGAAAATCATTCACTCCATCCAAGATTTGGATTTTTTGTCAGCACCTGCACTTGCCATATGTGAGAAGGAAGACATCCGTCGAATCAAAGATAGCAAGAAGAGATCATCAGCTGGGGCAAAATCTCAAAAGAGAAGGAAAAAAACAGAAAAAAAATCAATACAGAAGAAAGAAAAAAGACTGCAGAAGGGCCTACATATGGTCCTGGCATGTTTTAGTTGAGTGAGTATGCATGTTCAGTATGAAAAACTTTATTCATGGTTTTCTCGCATTTCTTTTTTTCAGCATTTTCCTGTATACAAAATGTTCCTTGCGACACAATTTTCATCATATTGCATTGAAATTTGGTTTACAAGTGTAAAAATATGTAAGAAGCTAAAATTATGCTGGCTTTTGTTGTAGGTAAAAAAGAAGGTCATCATTTTTGGTTTAAAAAATGAAAATAGCTTGCTGCATGGAATTTTTCATTTCATCAATATTTAAAAAAATCTAGCAACATAATCACATGCATGACAATAAAAAGCAGCATAAATTTGATAACCCACTCTTTGATAAATCTAATTTTAAAAAACCAACTTCAAAAGGTGAAAATTGTATCGCAAGGGACATTTTTTAACAAATGTCAAAAAATATAAAAAATTATTAAAATCTCAAAAACTAATGGACCAAATTTCAAAATATTTTGTATAGTACTACTTAACAATAGCATAGTTGTGTGGTAGAAATTTCATGATAATTGAACTGATAGTTTAAAAGTTGCAAAATTCAGACATGGGTCCCCTTAAGTGGTGTCATAGTGCTAAAGAATGCAAACGACAACTGTTGCATTATCACTTTTCACGTAGGATGTGAGACCCTTGACGGTTCCGGCTACTCGGGACAATGAATTATATTATTCATTGTTAAATATTGATCTACGTATTAACAATATATTCGCATTCCAATAATCATATTGGGTGGTATGAATAATAAACAAGCATTTGCTTAGAGTATCTTCTCACGAGCATGAGCATTTGTTCTGAGAAAATTCTTCCACCAATGAGCATTTGCTCAACTTCGTATGAATAAAAAATATTCTCCGAGTGATGAGTATACTCTCATGGAAATTGAGGATATTCTCATTTGTCTACGCAGCTGGTGTGATTTTGTTCCGATTCGCACTGTTATACAACTTGTTTTAACTATCTCGTTTGCGTGCTGCCGGTGCAGTTGCTTATGTAAACTATCGTTGTTGCATTGTGAAGAGTATATTTCGATCTTAAGCTTCAATTCCACGCGTAGTAGAGCAAATGAAATGCGGAAAGCGTTATTTCAGTTGCCTGAATCATCTCTATGATAACGCGCTCCCGAGGAAGAGCTATATAGTTGCCATAACCCCTTCCTAATCATATAGTGCGCAATTAAACACGGAAAAAACCATAACCTTCATTTCAAATAAGCAAGGTATTGGAATTTTTTATTTTCTTTATTTTGTAAATGTCTGAACGTTTTCATATTCTGGAGTCTTAAGCAGATTCAGGCCGGGTAACATCTTTATTTCCACCATGATTCACACCAGTAATTCTATTCACATTTATTTGCATACATTTTTGCTTGAATACCTTGTATTAATCAATTCAGCCCCAAATATCTTAGTTTTTTATACGAATGTGCGTACAATACAAGGTGCAGAGGAACTAAACGTGTATTTGTTCTGGCTCTTAATTTTTTTATTTGTTAATTTTCTCTTCAGATTGTATAAATTTCATTCATTTGGATCAATTTTGATTACAAGGCCCATAACCTCAATGTGTTTTTCAAAGAGTTGAATGTCTGGCAAATGCACAAATCTCTACCAACACCTTACTGAAAAGATCAAGATCTACTCACAAAAATACTTTCAATTTCGTTTCATATGAACGAGTGACACATCCAGTTTCCATCTTTTATTGGCTGAAAACCAGCGTTACGACGAATTTTTAATGTTTCTCTCCGAAAATCGTAACAAACTCCGCAAGTTTTTTCCCGACGCCACGCTACTTTTAGTGATTTATATTCACGAACAAAGTCATTTCTTGATAGATTACTACTTACAACAAAGGTCCGCTAACCTCACATTTAAAAGTGAGACACCTCAAGACCAGACTCAAAACAATCGGAGGATATGCTCACGAAAGGAGTAAGTTCTCGGTTTTTATTCATGTGGATGAGAGCATATGCTCTACCGAGCCTCGGGGAATGAGAATTTTCTCAAGTTTGAGAATTTACTCATTCTTTAAGAATATTCTCGAAACTTTTATTCATACGCTACCGAGCATCTGCTTAGAAAACGCGAGTAAATAGCATATGCTCAGTTTTATTCATACCACCCATTGTGTTATACTTCGTCTGGTTGCGCTCTGAGAGTCACTGCAACTTGCTCGCGTACGTGGCAACGTGCGGTTCCAATTTGTTTGACATTACAGTTACTTCATGCCTTACGCATTCGTTTAATTCAACGCTAGAAATCTGTACTTCCATTTCGGCGTGCTGATTCGAATGTTGGGATTGGATCTCCCAGAGCTGATTCGCGACACTATCAACTTGTATGCTTATCCCAGCGACCATTATTATAGTTTGAGTTTCTGCCACTCCCATATTTTATTTCTCTAGGGCCTGCCGGGTACGTTTCTGAAGGCAGATGTTTTTATTATAGAAAATTGCAATGGAGATTATGAACGTTTAAGAGGACGAAGATTAAGTACCCACACATAGTTTTTTAGGCGTAATTATTTTCTTTCAAGTAATCATTAGGCTCAATTTTCCTTCGGGCGTGACTCTGTCTCGTTCATTCGAAAAGGTAATATTTTATATAAAACTTTCCACATCAAACTATTTGTATCAAGCTAAGAATATTTTAATGGCAAAATTGACACAAAAAATTGTAGCAATTTATTGGTATTTGACATATTTAAGTATACCTGCGTAATATAAATATTCAGTGAAGAACATGTTAACAAAAACGCGGAAATATTTACAAAGTCTTGAATCAATATCTTGGAATGTTTTGTTCCAAAAATGACCTTGATAATATTACGAGAGTAATATGCGTTTTAAATCGCTCTCATGTACGTTTGAAACATTTTTAAATGTGTGATCGAACAATAGAGTTAAGTGCCGAGTAGCAATGCGAGTTTCGATATTTCGTATTTGTTTTGAGAATTTGGTCAATTCATGAGCGAGATATAACTAAATGGTACTTCTCCTCCATACATCACATACAGTTTTTACTATTCTTTGACAAAATCAAATCAAATACATTATGGATTAGGTTCACCACTGCAATATTTCTCTCACGAATGCATTATTTAATGGACTGCATTTCTCTTTTATTCAAAACACGATGTTTCAGTAATGAGTATGATTATGCAGTCAAATCTGCATACTTAAATTGCAGTCAAATGCCTACGTAAATTGTCTTTAATCTCTTCACATAACAAAATAAAATTTATTCATATGAGTGAAAAGGCGTCAATGACTTACCAAGAGAGCTGCCACAACAGCTAGAACATGCAGATGCATTAAGTAGAAAATGATATTGCTCAATGGTTGCTGTGAATTTTCTGGCGTATTTTTTGCCATTGTACGTCGCGCATTTAATTAACACTTCAAATCCAACACTTGTTTGCGATTAGGCCTGGTTGATAACATTCTGGAAGCCTTTAAATGTAATGTTACGGCACATATTCCACCTGCGACTCGAACGACTGTTACTAGGACAGCGACTGTGAGGTTAACATTACAAAATGCTTTCGTCAGCTCTGAACTCGTATTTAGAGCGAGTGCAGCGAATTGTTTTATGTGAATTGCGCAACATAATGTGCCTTCCGTTGCGTTGAGATTTCCACGTCCGAATGAGTAGCGTGAGCGTTTGTGAAGCGCGGGTCATGCTGCCTTCCTCTGCCGACAGAATGCGCGCCCATCGCGACCGCTAGCGGCCCCTGCCTGCGGGTTCTGAACTTATTTCTTCGTTCCGTGCGGAGTCGTGAGGAGCGTCCCTCAATTTGTCTTCCCGCAGGTCTGCTGTTCAGTAATGGCTGCGCTGCTGGTGTAGGATAGTGAGTGCTAATGACGATTGTTGACACGTTTAACAGTTTGTGAAGTGCTTTAAATGTGTGTTCAGTTTTTAAAGTGCCCAGTATGACAGAGAGAAACTCTACGAGAATCATGAAGTCGTCTTCTGAAGGTGAAATACTTGATCGTGAAGAAACACAGTTAATAAACGATTCTGCAGATTATGGTAGGCCTAACCGTTATCCAGAATCTAAGTTGAAACGTACTTTTACACTGCCGCGAAATCCTTTTGTGTCGGCGAGGATGAGTAAACGTAAGGCGAAACATAAAGAAGGTAAAGATGTGAAGGGATCGAGTATTCAAACAATTAGTGAAGTGCAAAATTCAGAAACCCAAAAATCTAACAAGAAAGTGTTCAGAAGACCCTCATGGAAGAAGTTCATCAATAAAATGGTCCAACACATGTCTACAGTTGGTGTGCCCAATAATAAGTTTAACTATGGTAGTTATGAGTATGGTAGGCGTAGGACAGAAACAGTGTCTTTATCCTCATCAGACATTAGGGTGCCTCCTACACGCCCCGCCCACCTTATTAATTTGGGTAATAGTGATAAAGTTCCAGGTGTGATTGGTTTACGCAATCATGGTAACACTTGCTTTATCAATGCTGTTCTACAGTGCCTAAGCCACACAGACATTCTGGCAGAATATTTTGTATTAGACCAATATAAAGTAGATCTGTCCAGGCGTAACAAGTTAAATTCTAAAAAGCATGGTACGAAAGGTGAGGTTACTGAGCAACTGGCTCTCCTCCTCAAGTCAATTTGGTCCTGCCAATATGATCCCGAGATCTCCAATCAGTTCAAAATAGTAGTTGACAAGTATGGAAGTCAATACCGAGGGAACAATCAACATGATGCTCAGGAATTTCTTTTGTGGCTGCTGGATAAGGTTCATGAAGATCTCAACACAGCAACAAAGAAGAAGTACAAGAGCATTAAGGTAAGCAGAAATATATTTCTTTTAAATTGGTTTTTATTGCGATATGCATGGTGGTTTTTGTAGATTCTTCTTGGTAACGTTGTATGAGGTGTAAAAGTAGGCAGAATACGCTTGGCAAAAACGTTATCAAGTAGGAATGTGTATTAGTTTATCACATTGTTTAGTAGAAGTTGTTACATCCACTAATAAGATCAGATTTGTTGGGTTAAGTAATGCTCACTATTGAATTACTTATGTGATGTGACAGTATATGTCCACAAATTATGCAGCCACAGGATTAAATTTACTGTCTTAAATCACTTTAATTCTGATTACTATTTCCATTTCTTTTAAAATAATAAAAAGTGTTTTGCAAGTTTGCAAATTCCAAATTATATTGAAAGAGTAATATTTGTTTATATGTGTTAATTACGATATATTATTATGGTAGTAATAATAATTCTTTATTAATACGCTAATGGTAAATTCTTGAAATTGTGTCTTTAAACGAACGTGTTCATTTTTCCGTTATTTCATAGTTTGTTAACCTTTTCTAATAACCGGTGGGTGATGTATTTTCAGCAATATATATTTCAGTTACTAGATTGCACGCTTGAAAGTGTTAGCTCAAGTAAACCAGTGATTGAATGTCAATTAAATATACTGTATTATAAACAATTACGAGTGAATTATGACACTTTTTGAGTTCCACAACACAAACATCGTCTCTGACAGCTCATATACTGTAAATGCCAACTTAACCAACTTTCTACACAATACCGTGCGTACTGTGAAATTATTTTTGCGAGTTCGTTAGAGGATGGAAGGTGGAAACTATCAGAAATTTGTTATCAGCTGTCGATTGTAATTACGAGCTTACTAAATCGCTAGACCAGATCTTCATGAAAGTATTGGACGGCGGGCGGGCGTGCCATTTCGTGTGTTGGTGAACCTGTTTGAGTTTCTCCTCCGTGCGTCATGGCCGGCGGGCGCGCGAGAATCAGTGCGTCAAATGCGTGCACACGCCCGGCGTCGTGAGGTCCGCCAGATAGGGCACGCCCGTGTGCCTGTGCGATCGGTACAGCGAAGATTTTTGTATTCTTACTTTCCGCTGCCCGTTATTTAGAAGCTGGGAAAACAATTATGCTGAGCCTCAAGAAAATGTACGCAGATCTCTTTCCCCACACGTCATGTAAAGTTTTTACTGTTTTTTGACCAAATAAACAAACAATTATATCATCGAATTAGTAACTTGGATTTGTTTTAATTGACTTATATTTACATGTTTTTAAATGCATTGTATGGTTTCTGTACGTTCCCATACATTCGACATAATATTGCATATTTCAGCATTTTCGTCTTAGGGGGTATTTAAAAATACATTTGCGGTTTTAATTTATTTTCTCGTAGTATTTAACTCCTATCGCATCACGTCAATGCACATTTTCTTATTTTCATTTTGTAGGATGATAAGTAGAAGATGAGTTTGTTCAGATAACACATTTTTCGGAAGAACAAAATACGTGTTTATTTCCTTTTTTACATGACTACTTATATAAATTTATTCTAGTAGCCTACTTACACGATTCAAGTTAGTGGGCTACTTAAGCCATTTTCATCAGTGGTGTTTTTATAAGGTATTCGTCTTTTACCTATCACCGAAGAATTATTTCGAGTCCTGCAACCTCACCACTCCATTACCACCAAATCAACAGCCATCGAGAAATAATCCCTAACGGAGCGAAGTGTGGATTTGGGTGTGAATCTACTCTCGGTTACATGTAGTTGCCAGGTTACTAGGGTGCCAGGAGCCAAGACACGAGATTACTACATGCCAGGCGTCAATTGGGGCGTAGTTACTTTTTGTTGCATTAAAAAGTCAAAATTAATTACATTATAAACATTCCTGCTTCTAACGTAGTTTCAAAGTAAAATCATTGAATATTAAACGTGTTATTTATTTGCACTGGACCAGCAAACGAAGTTGAAGTATTTTCTCTCTCGAGATAAAGGTTGAAAATTTTTTATACCGTTGTTTTCTGCTACGATGTTTGTTCGTAAAGGTGTATTTGTGAATGTCGCATTTTTTTAAATTAAAATCTTCTAAATGTGTTTTTGGTGTCAGCTTTTCTTATTTCACAGTTTTGATTTTCCTCACAGTGTGTCTACCTACGATGCTATTGTGATAATGGTAAAATAAAAGAAAATTTGAAATGAAAAACATTCTCATTCTTCGTGAATTCTAGAAAAACACTGAAGAAAACCATCGGCGTACATTAATTTTTTTCTCAAAAGAATAAAAAGGAATTAAACTGTAAAGAAGTCATAAATAGTTTTGCAATGGATATTTAGTAGGATAGTCGGCCGAATTATACTTTTGAAATTTAATAAATTATATTCTCAAAGTAAAACAGCAGTAATTTTAATGAATATATTTTCAGCATAATGTGTTATTTTTTTGGCATGCAAACCGTTACTATTCAAACGCATCAATCTTTATATCTTAACGTAGAACTGGTTGTCAGGTACCTATTGCAATAAAACAAGACTGTTTAGCCAGTTGCGCAAGTTCTAATTACGATCCATACTACGTTATCTAGAAGTGAAATGAAGCTAGGCTTTGCCGTCTCCATTCTTGGCTGCAGTACAAAGATCATATATCATTGTGATAGTTAAAGCGTGTTGCTCTAGGATACAAGTGTAGCGTATTCCCCCGTGCTTGGCGTGCACGTTACGAAGAAACTTTACAGCATTTAAGCTTTGTAGAAGTACTAGTAAGAAGGAGCAAATTTCTGCTGGCAAACTGTTTCTGGGGTCAGAAAAGTTTACGAGCTCTGAGGTACAGAGAGCAGAGCTTAAATAGGTCGAAATTTTCTCCGTTGGAGTTGAGTATGTGAAGCGGCAGGCTTTCACATCTCGCAAAATTTCCTCCCTTCAATTATAAGGCATTTTTATGAATGTAGCCATTGAAATGTTCGATTTGTGTGTGAGGGCAACGTACAAAGTTATTCGATGTTATCGCTTACATGTTTGGAAATTGCGCCAGCTTGATATCGTGTTTTATTACTGTTGATGAAACTTATATTCAAACTTAACTCGTTAAATAGAATTAAAACTCGCGCGATGAAATTGTATGAAAACATTAATTGAGTTGAAAAGGTTCATTGTTAATTTGAAACAATTTCCGTAAACACTGTTGATTTGATGATTAATTCATACCATCTTCTGGTTGATTGATGAATTTTAAATTCCCTGACAAGAACCATGGGAAAGGCGGTTTAATTCAGATACAACGTTCGCTGTCGCACATTATCACAATATTTATTGCTTTAAGATACTCAAATTGAACCCCTTAAAATAGGAAGATGTTTTGAGCTACGTGTTATTAGCACTAGTATGCACATCCATCATGGTTTCACTTCGTTTATTAGCTTTCGATTGCCTTCGAAAAGCGCGAGCCGGCTGCTGGTCGGGCGCCTATGTCGCTGCTCGGCGACGCCTCCACTGTTATGTGCGGAATTGGTTGCAAAGAGGATTTCGCCGCCTGGTGTGTATAACGCTTCTGCTCTGGTTAATCGAGGGAGATGTCCGGCCTGCCTCTTGGTCGCAGCTGGCCCGACCGCGTTCAGAGGAGGAACAAATGCGTTACTTTCTGGGCTGAAGAGTAATGAATCATTTACTAGATTTGGTGTGGTATTCATGATTCTGGAGTTTGCAACCGTAGTCATTCGAAGATCACGAAATTGTGAAAATTGTGAGCAAATTCGCTATTACTCGAGGAACTGCGTGAACGTGGGCCTCTAAAAAAATGTAGGACATTTCGAATAGTGTCGAAACATTGCGGCAAGGGACGTTTTAACATTTGTCTTCATGGATTGATGGGATGCAGAGAACTCTGGATAGTGTTATTGATAACCGAGACGTCATTTTGTATTCTACTTTTTTATTTATTCATCTGATAAATGCTTATTTCTAAACCAATTGACAGTATTGATCGGGGATCACAAAAAGGAGGCTTTTTGAGGAACAATATGGCAAAATGTATGAACTCGAAAACAAAATCTAGTAAGGTTTGAGCACTCTTGTATCTAGACGTACCATTTTTTATTATTTTCTTTGTTTTTAAAACGAGTTTAATATTCTTTGGTACGTGATATCCGTAATAGATTTTCAGAAAATTAAAAGATTAAGAATTCGCTTTAAGTTCAATTTCAATGTATTACAGAGTTGACACATTTTGATTTGTTGCTCCACACTTTTCGCACCCACTGTTCTGGCGGCGAGGTTTGTCGGCCGGCTGTTGCAGCCTTGGGGCCAAGTGTGACTTAATTAACTTGCATATAACGCACTACAAACTAAGTTTCAGCTGTTTCTGTCTAGTAGACTCTTGCAGCGTTCTTGCGACACATACATGGAAGAAGTAGTCGCGAATACTGAACGTTTTCACCGATCTTGCTTAATAGCGGAACACTCGAACATTTTTTTATAAGGCAACAGATTCATTATTAAATGCACAGTGAGTGCACCATAAAGCTAGTTCAAGGTCAATCCTCACTTTTATTCGACTATCCCATTCACGCTCGCAATGAATAAATATTCCAAACCCGCAAATGTGATGTCAGCGATCCGTCGTCTTGCGTACTGATGTTCGCCCTAAACGGTGTGCTCGCATAAAAGGTACGATACCCTGCTCCAGGGCCGTAGCTAGGGTTATTTCTCGGGAGGGACTTCCAAAATTTAAAAAATGGATAGTACGAGATTTATTATATCTTTATCGGGTTTGTTTAAATGAGATGCTCTTAAAGAATGAAACGCCAACATGATTTTAAACATATTTGAGCATTATTTCCACATAACATTATTTCGAAAGTTTAAACACAATATTTAATTTATTATTTTCTATTCCAATAATCCAAACTACAGGAGGCGTCAACTACAAAAGCAATTTTCTGATCTTCTTTCCACCCATAATGTCAATCATTTTCTCCACAGTGATATCCCTATGAATTGCAATTATGGCTAGTGCATTGAGTTCATTGGTATCACGCATTACACTACGTATAAAACTTTTTACTCTCAACATTGTAGAAAATGACCTCTTCACACTAGCAGTTGTTACTGGCAAGGTAGCTAAGATAGTAAGTATCTAATAGTATGTAAATATACTGGATCGCAGTTCTCTAAGACTTTCAGCACCTCGAGGTTAGCATCTATGGTGGAAGCTTTTTTACACCATAGTTCATTCTCAGCTTCTACTGCAGAGAGTGATGTTCTGTTATCGGAAGTATGGAGCTAAATTTTCCGACTTGTTCAATTCATGGGTGGAAGCGAAGCCTGGAAGAAGCACTTTAAAACTCGGAAGAAGGAAGAATATCTTCATTTGAAGTAAAACTGTCTGTACTTTTATACATTCCGATATATTTGGATACATTTAAACAAATAAATAATGAATGAAAAAAAAGAGGTGAAAATTTCGGGGAGGGCTTCAGCCCCTCGAGCCCCTCCCCTGACCACGTGCCGGCCCTGCTTCGCGCCTCTGACACCGCGTCGAAGGCTGCTGCTTCCCGCCCTTTACGCTGCGTTGCGATTGCCGGTCGCCGGATTGACGTCTGGTGGGCTTCTGCCGCCGGGGACGTGTTCGCAAGCGGCGTCGGCCTGCCCGGCTCCATGCGTACGGTAGCTTCCTTCCAAGGACACCCCCCCTTTTTTTTTGTACCCGCGGTCTTCCGAGATTTTTTTTATTTGTTTTTAATTTAAGGTCGCATCAACTACTTCGGTCATTAGCGATCACTATTGGATGTAACGTTATGGTATAAGGATGAAGCGATATGGTGATGATGGGTGAAAGGACGAACACATGCAACCATGCCCGAGGCGGGACTCGAACCCGCGACCTCGTGATCCAAGATCACTACGGCACTACTGCCTTACGGATCTTGGCCACGTGGCCGACACTGTGGTTTGTTTACTCGTTCAGGTGACTTTATGGTTGTTCCTTTGGATGAATTGATTGATTAGTTATTCCGGGCGTGCCAACGGACAAGGTCATTAGTCCCGTAAGTGTGGTGCTTATTTTATCGTGGGATGCGGCGATGGTCTTTCCCCGCTGGCTGGCGAGACGTGGCTCCGACCTACGTCGGCGTGCAAAGATTTTTGCCAACGAGGTATCGCCCACCAGCGTCACGCCGCCCCAGCCGGCACAAGCGCTAAGTTCCCGACATGTGTGGTAGTGTAGTGCATGTATGTGTGTGTGTGTGTGTGTGTGTGTGTGTGTGTGTGTGTGTGTGCAAGTAAGGAGTGAGGAAACAAGGCAGAGGAAGGAAAAATCGCGCGCGTTTCATGGCTAGTATCTTTGGAAACGGATCCGGCATTCGCCTGGCATTGATCGGAGAAACCACAGAAAACTACCGATCAGAACAGCGGGCCGATAGAATTCGCCTATAGACAACGGCTGAATTCGACCGAGCTGACTAGCTAGTGTCGAAAATCCTGCCACCGTCCCGGCTCGAACTCCAGGATCTCGCGGCCGGAAGCTGTGTAGTGACATCAATTAATGCCCTGTGCCACCTTTGCCAGTTGTTCCTTTGGATCAGCTCCCGTTCTCCGTTTCATTCTCTATGTTTATTTTGATCTGCACTCAGCCTCCTCGCCGTAACGATTTTAGTTAATGCCGAACAGATTATAGTAATAATAATATTTATTATGTCCTGCTAATGAGCTTTCGCTCGGTGGCAGGGTTTGTTCAGATCATATAAAGATACAAATACAACTTAAAAATACATATTAAAGGAAAACTACAACTAAGTAAGTGAGAAATAAAACACACATAAATATTTTGCATCACACGCAGTTCCCTAGACGATTTCGGAAGGAATGCACACTAGGGGGAAAAGTCGCTAGTGCTGCAGCAGGTAGACTGTTCCAGTCAGTTATTGTCTTTGGCAAAAGAGTATTTACCTATATCGGTCTTTTGATTCCTGTATTTAATTTTGTATGGATGGTCTCCCCTTCCGAAATACTGAGGGTGCCCTATCCTAGTTCGAATGGCGTTTAACGCTTTACATCCAGTGTACGCTTTGAAAAGATTTACTAGCCTAGCTATCTTTCGACGCTTTCCTAGGTATTCCCACATCTCAGTCTGATCATTGTTGTTACCTACAAGTTTTATCGCTCTCGTCTGGATACGGTCTAACAAGTTTATCTGCCCAGCTCTATACGGGTCCCAACACGCGGAGCTACAATATATTCCATTACCGGACGTACAAGAGAAGTGTACGCTAAGAGAGAAGTATACGCTAATTCTCAGCGTTTCACTGATATTCCTCGTAAGTGCGTTGAAACCATAAAAAAACTTTTTTTTTCTAAAATTCTTCCAGAACGTCATTGAGGGTACCGGCTAAGAATCGGGCCAATCGATTTATCTTGTCGTGGGCAATCGAATGAGCTTCGTACTACTGTAGGGGCCGTGAATCACCCAAAACGCGTTGTAGTTGCCTAAAAAAAACAAGCAACGTTTTTAGAGAAATTTCGTGGAATCTTCTGGATGGATGCGCAAAAATTGATTAGTTCCCCGCCAAGAGAGCGAGACACGTCGAATGACGTCTCATTTGTTTCGATCGAATGAGTGACGGATGGACGCAGGTTACTCGATTACCGTACATCAAATATTAACAAATTCTAGGGATTTTGCAGTTGCAGTATTACGAGTAGAGATTTCATTTTGAAGGGAATAAATTAATCTACAAATGACAAAAGAGGGCTAAATTTAAAAAAAGAAAGAAAAACAGAACATTAACCACAGATGTATTGGAATGAAGATGAGCATGTTTTATTTTTTATCGTTTTATTTTATGTTTTGTCGTAAAATATGTTTAGTTAATCACATTTCAAGTTGCCAACATTCCAATTTCCTGTAAATGTGGCATCGGATTATTTGATTTCGTGTCAGTAAGAAAGATTGCTGTGCGGGTTACACTACTTTCCTTCTTTTAAAAATGCATTTGTAGCCTCGCCTTTCGTCCTCTTTTGTTTCAAATGAGATGCACTCGTTATTTGGAGTAACATGCAAATTGTTGTTCTGTTTTGCATTTATGTGGCTTTCGTGTAATGTACTGTCGGAAATAGGAAAGAAAGAGAAAATATTGCGAGAGAAGCATTGGTATGTAAAATCACGAGGTTACTTTAAATGGCTAGGATTCAAATTCGAAGAATTTTATTCATTATTGTGCATTCCATGTTGCATAATGAAAATAATTTCCGGTTTACTTCGATTTACATCGAGTGACTTCTGACATCAGGTGAACGGGTTTATCCAGTCGGGAGCTTTGTTACGATCTAAATTTTTGGTATTGAAGTTCTCGATTGGATAACCGCGTCACTGCTGATGGACTGTCAGAAGTCACTCTATTTAAAATCGGAGTATAAAACTCGGCCCCTAGATTAGAGGTTCCGAGGCGCTTAATGCTCGCCCTGTGCATCGTAAAGCGACACTCCGTGTCCATTTAGCTTTATGCATTTACCGACGCCCGAAAAAGTGGCGCGCCGGAAGCGGGAAGCTAGGGGAGGGAGCGCGCCATCACCGGCTGCTGCGGTTTTCGACGTGCTCTGAAGCTGCTGCTCCTACCTGAACTCACCGCGTTGTTGCAGTCTCAAGGTGCAACGGGCGGCGGCGGCGGCGGCGGCAGTTGATTGGAGTGGAGTGATGAGACATTGTATCTGGAGTTCTATCATTACCATTTAAATTTATGGAGAATTCAAATATTTGCGGAAGGAGATCTGTTAATTTAGATAATTTCATTGCGGAGTATTGGAAGGAAGCAGTAGTTGGTATCATCATTAGAAATATTACTGAACTGGGCACTGGTGTGAGTTGTGCTGGGTCGGTTTTTCATTGAACCTCCTTTTCCGTTGTTTGGTATTGTATACATACTTTCTGCTGCAAATTCAGTGTATTCGCCTCTCTGGTCTTGGATGAATGTAGTGTGTCATTACGCAGTGCATTATTGCTTCTAAATATTAAGTGAATGATTTTGACTATTGTTTTAGGAGCTGACTTTTTGTGTAACCTCATGTGTTCTACGAATGTGATCTCACAATCGTCTTGTGTTGGTGTGGTTTTCCGTTGTGTTCCACAGCGGAGTTTGTTCGAGGTCATTGCCCGGTGCTGTCTTAAAAGGCTGTCTGTTAACTGCCTGCGGTCATCTAAAGAATCACGTGCTGTTTGTCTCCGAAGACAGGCACTATTGCTCTGAAAACTTTTAAGCCGAGCTTTACGGGAGAGTCATACAGACATTTCTCATTATCGCGTGAGTATGGAAGGCGACGGTCAGGTGTGCCGGAAGGCGAAGGTTAACGCTGAATGGAAGATCATTAAACTGTCTTCTTTACAGTTTTCCCATCTTTTGGTAGTAGCGCCGGGACCCCTGCCAGCGAGAAGAGATTTTAAGATGAATTTTAACGAATGCTGCATTTCATAATCGTTGTTTGTATACTAAATTATGTCATTGTTGTGTTCGTCTAGAACGATATTTGTTAGTTTCGGAATCGTATTTCATTTTCAAGGATTAGTATGAACACTGTATGTTTGCATATTTTCATGTGAACGCAATTTTTTTTTTGTTGTTTTTGTTTTATTTTGTTTTATGGGAAGCTCCGAAGTGGAAAAAAATATTCTGAAACGTTTGCGAACGAATACGATTTAATTTATAATTGACCAATATCCAGTTAATACTCGTATAATTGAGTTGTTTTTACGGAAAGTGCACGTAAGCAGATCTTTCCATGCAGGGCGGCGCACTGTGGAGAGAAATGGGCCGAAATGCGCGCTTTGGAAGAAAAAACAAAATTCTCAGAAATGTTTCCTACACCAAACATAATTTCTAAAATAAATTTTGCATCATAAAATGTAATAAAGGCCTTGAAGGGGTATTCAAGAAGTTTCAAGTTTTGCTTTTACTTTCTTAAATATTAAGCAGGTTAAAATAATCCGTTTCATCTGCTTCTACATGTTCATGAGGATTCTCAGATTTAAAAACTGAAATCGAATGACATTTTCAGAAATATATTCACCGTATTGGATTCGTCACTTTAATTTTACAACCGGATAGCAAATTCGAAATTAAATACCTTTAAAACCCAATGGTAAACATTTCTACAATGTATTTTGTAGACCTTCCAATTTCGATGATGCCTGTGTGCCTTTGGAATCCCCGTCAAAACAGAACGGTAATTATTAAAAATTCGAGTGGCGCCATCTGACATTTATATTATTTTTTTATAAAAATTAGTTATTTTAGATCTTGTATTAAATATCTGTGGGCCGCAACATCATTTTGAACGCGTTGTTTTAACAGAATTACAGCGATGCGCGCATTTCAGACCGTTTCAGCCCACTGTGTGGCGGGCAGTGGGGGGTGGGGGGCTTTCTCGTTGGGTCGCGCGCAGGCGTCGACCCCGCGCCCACAAGGCTCCACGCGCGCCCGTCGCCCCCACCCACGCCCCGCCGCCGCCGCACACATCACGCGCGCAGGTGGCGGCGGCTCCGCACGTTCTGGAAGAATCCGTAGCGACGGACGCGGCGCGGCGACGTAGTGTCAAGCAGTGGCGTAGCTGGAGTGGGGGGGGGGAGGGGGCGGCGCGCCCGGGTGACACCTCTATAGGAGTGACACCAATTAAATTATTTTATAGTTGGAATTATATAATTTAAATCATTTACTTAAAAATATATATATTATTAGTGTTAGTAGTTTGAAAATTTTATTGTTGGAATTATATAATTTTTATGGTTTAGTTAAAAATTATTTATATTAATCTAATAAGTATACATTTAAATCATAAGCATAGATTACATAGAATTTTAATACATTATAAATAATTTATTTAAACAGTAGATATTATTCAGCAATTTATTATTCAGCAATAGATATTATTATACCTAATTTTTTTGGGGGGGAGTTGACATCATTAGCTTCGCCCCAGGTGACACCAACTGAAGCTACTCTACTGGTGTCAAGGGCTTGTGCAGTAGAGATGCGACGGACGTCGGCTGCAAAATATCGATTTCAAAATTTAAAATGTTGGTGTTGGATAGAGAGTTTGTGCACCCTCGAACGTGAAGCACTAAAGAAGGAAAAGTGAATGCAACAGGCTTGTAAAAAGAAAGAGAATTTTAAACGACAGTCTTTATTTTATTGTGAAAAATCAGCACTGAATGCCGGGTGCATGATTCGTGAATCATGAGAGATGCGTCCACCGAATGGGTGTTCTGAAATAAATTTTCATTCATATATTCGTTTCCTTATTTCACAGTAATTTATTTGGGTATTTTCGTTTCGTGACTGAAAACATTTTACATTACCAGTGACTTGATTAATTTGTATTTTGGAAAACGTTTGTCAGTAGAGTTTGATATATTTACACATCCTGATACTTTTTGCGTGGTTAGAAAACGGGATGCGTTATGGAATGTCGCGGATTGCATGCACACATCTTTTCTGCCTGCAACGCTACAGTTTCTCAGTTTGCTCGCGAGGGAAGCGTCTGTTTGTGTGCGCTGCGCGCGGAAAAGGTCAAGAAGATACCGCGCGGCCTGACGTTCATCTTGTCTTGATCTCTCCGTGTCGCGTGGGGCTGCAGCGAAACGGGCAAAAGCGAGAAGGTCGCTGGGTCAGCACCTGCCGCACCGGTGCCACAGCAAGGCCAACTGGGATGTTCTCTTATCGTTTGATGAAGCAGAAGCAGTGTGTGATAGTAAATTAATTTAAGCTATACTTGGGTTTTTACCCAGGTTACCCAGGCACCAAGGTCACGGACGAAAAATGGAGAGGGAAGGCTTTCTCCAATTGGGAGCTATATATGCACTACTGTGTTGTGACGTGGAAGCTCCCTATTGGAGAAAGCCTTCCCTCCATTTTTCTTCCGAGACCTTGGTGCGCCAAGAACGAAAACCCAAGTATAAAACACTATCCATTTTGTGTTGTGAAGGCTTGGCATTTTGTGTTGTAAAGGATAGTTTTATAACATCGTTTTGATGTGTCTTTCTGAAATCCTTTGTTTCCTTAACAGAAGTCTTTTTCAAATTATAGTTTCTAAAGTTTTAGGAAACGACTATAGTTCCATGAATAGAAATTATGTTAAATAAAATAGCTTGTAAGTGTAATAGCTTCGACGATTCACTCTCCATCCAATGTATTTGGCTTTCGTCGACTGGTGTTGCATGCATGCGCGCGCCTAAGTTTCTGTATCCGAAAGTAGCTGCACTGTCAGCCCATGAAAGGCAACTGGGTCTCCCCCACATTCGGCTCAAGCAATTGGCGTGTTCTGTGTTCAGCGGTATCAGGATCAGAGCGGATCCACCCATTCGGCGAGTAGCGAGGGTCTACTCGTCCGATCCCGAATAGCAGCAATACTCGACGAACGTTCGCTTCCTGCACAAAAGACCGACATGCTGTGGGGGCTGAGCTGCCTTAGAATTGCACTCGGCTAATAGCCATCGGCAGATACCTCTTAGTCCGGATTCGGTGAGCGAGGGCTTGCTACTCGTCTCAGACCGAATGTGTGGGGCCACCTGAATAATGGCTGATAGCTTAATTCAGTGGTGTCAGTGTCTTCTACCGGTGGCTGTGGCACGCGTCGTGGCATCGTAGCATGCCACGAGCTTCTCTGCGCTACTAGCCTCAGGAAAGGAAAGGGAACTATTTCTAGTTGTAGTTGTATTTTGTTTGTCTTACGATACATAAAGTAAAGATTAGAGGTATTACTCTCCAATTTTTATTCGTATTATGAAAACCTAATTATATAAGAATAAAAGCGATATGTGCATCGTATCTACATTCATAATGTCGTGATGCAACATTGCTAAAATATAAGTAAAATACATGTAATCACAATTGTAAACAAGATTAAATATTCTATTTTATAATAGAAAACAAAACACTGAACAAACTTATTTAGAAACTAAGACTAAAAAGAGAGGCAAGTGCGCAGTACATCAAACACAAAACTCACCTTAAAGTGCAAAGAAACATTTAGACGACTTTTGGTAAGTTCGAGTAACTTTATAATGACAAATTAGGCAGGTACACCGCAAAACATCATTACTATTTCGTAGGCCGGCCACTCCGTACTGCGGAGAGGGCATGGGCAGGACTGTTGTCTGAGAACTGGGAGAGAACTAGTCGAGAATCACCTTTGTTCTATTATTTGCCGATTATATATATGGGCAATGATTTTCTGCTCTGCGCGTGTGAGCGTAAGAATCCGAAGCAGGCCATGCTGGCGGTGCAAGCCTCAGGGCGCCCGAGGCAGGCAGTGACGGCCAGAGGTGCGCCAGCCGAGCGCTCGGGCGCGGACCGATCGCCAATCATGCTAATGGAGTCACTTGACCCTGCTGGCGCTGCATCGGCGCGCAGCCTCCACCCCGTCCCCTCCTCCTCCCCACCAGCACACCGCCAGGCATCGCCACCGCCTTTTAAACGCTCTTGTTTCTCTTGCTCAGCCGACTCAGCGCCGACTGGGCGGCTTGCGAGTTCCATTTCCTACATTTTTGTATGCCGTGTCGCGAGAACACAGCGGTTTTCTGGTAGCCCACTTTTATTGCTTTTCATTTTATAATAGATATTCCTTTTCTTGTGGTGCGGAGTTTCAAACAATTACTCACATTGTTCAAGAATGTGAACTAACGGCATATCAGGGTGATGGATCAGATGTGTATACTCTTCCTCCCTCGGCTGATCGAATGGATTGAGAGGCTACCTATTAGATTGTGACTTGTGCTGGGGCCATGTGTAATACGCTATACGCTAAATAAATGACATGCGCTAAATAAATAATAATAATTTTTCTTTTTAATTAATGCATTTTCTCGCATTTGAATATTTTTAAATGTGTGAGTATCCATTGTACATTCACTTTTAGAGTGGAAGACTCTTTTGAAAGAGAGAAATTATAAAGCAACACGATACAAATTAGAGTTTAAAGTACAGATTCTTAAAACTTTCTGACGTGCATTTTCACAAATTGAACTTTTATTAATATGATCATACGCCGGTTTGGATGCATCAATGAATCTGAAATATTTATTTATTAATTTTTCCTGATTTCACAGGTATTTAATTGGAAAGGAGAGATATATTAATTCCACTCCTCACCTGCTCTCAAGACAGTTTGATGGAATAAGAAAAATCTTCCAAACTAGTTATTATTTGAATGGGAGCTCTAAAACTATCGATATGTTCATGCTCTTCAGTGAATTCTTAGAAGTTGAAATATGTCAAATTTTCAGTTGAAAATATCTCTAGCGTGTGCTAAGTGGCATTATTAAAGTGTGCTGTGAAATCTGCCTTTGGCTAATTAATGTTGTCAATGACCCACTTTTATTGTAGAAATGATCAACATTTTCATTTTGTTTACATTTCCATGCCACCCAGTGAGACTTTGCGTGCACTTCCGTGTCACGGACACACTGGAGTTGCGTCGTTGCAAACGTATTGCGAGATAATCAGATGACCCTGACACTTGAATTAGCATCAAGCGCAAACAGCATGCTGACCCAGATATCGCTGACCTTTGATGTTGCCTCTGATCCGCCTTCTCAATGGGATAATCGTCAAGTAACTGCTTTTTTTGTTAGCGTGTATATTCCTCTTAAACGTGTTTTTTGCACCGTTTGGTGCCTCCACACGTGGTTTCCTTATGTTGGTATTATAACTGACGTTTTACAGAATCGAATTTGCAAGAAAGATCACTTTTTTCTGATGGTATTAAAGTATATCTGGAGAAGTACTTTATCGTATTACGTATATCTGGAGAGTATAGAATTTCACATTTCTTTTCGTGCTTATCGTCTTACATAACGTAATGTAATCCGATGTATTGCTGCATACTGCTGAAGCGTCTTTCGTACGCAGGAAAATGCTCAAGTGAAAACCTAAAATTCAGAGAAGCATAACAATCTCGACTTACGGATTCCCATATCCTCTAAGTCGTATGTTATAATGTACCTTGAAGTCCTCGAAATACAAAAGTGGAACGAGAAGCAATACTTTATATATATATATATATATATATATATAATATATATATATATATATATATATATATATATAAAGCAAAAGGTTTCATTCTGCAGCTGAGGCTTGCTCATGTATTCAAATGCCGGCCTAACCAGAAAATATAATCCTAAGAGCTTCTTAAAATTGTTTCTAATAATTACACGAACATTATTTCCGATCAGATTGCATTTTTGACACTTTCTAAGTTTTAATTTCGATATAAAATAACTTATGGGTTAGGTACTAGTGTCTATTACCTCGCATTAGAGGTCCAAGTTTATCGTACATTCAGGGACAGCTTTGGTCTTGCAGGCATTTCAACCTAGAGACGCGACATCGCCATCAAAACTTGGATGTTTCTAAACATCGATGCTCAAGATGAAAACATTGATGTTAATAAAACATCGACCCAAACTGTATTAGTAACCACCAAAGTTCACGTCGATGGAGATTTAATTTTAAAGTTTATTTATTTTTAAATTATATTTAACTGACAAAATAAGGTAAAAATTCGTCAGGACAATTAACAAAACTTGGATTATCTGATTAGATAATTCAGAAATAATATAGGCTTATTAATTGTCGAAAACTCGATTTTATTTATTATTCACCACTTTTCTCTGAAGAATATGCAGTTATAGATATCTAGAAATTATTATAGAATTTAGTTATGATTAAAAAAAATATCGAACACGTACAAACGTTGGACCCGAAACATCGATGTTAAAAAACATCGGCTTTAAAAATCGATGTTTAATACATCGATGATTATAAACATCAGTGTTTTGAAAACATCGACATCGATGTCGCATCCTTATTCTGAATATGAATGAGAGCGTAGATTTTTTCTCCCTTATGATGTGTTGTTCTGATAACATTTGCTGCTTATGCGTTAACTTTTTTCTATAGCTTATCTCCGTGTTGGTGCATGCCGAGCCAGTGCGAGGTCGTATTAACCAGTGCAGGAGATGACGGAAGGGCAGGGGCGTTTGAAATCGCGGCCTCGTCCAAATTGGCCCCGCGGCGGGCGGCTTGCGTCAGCGCCTGGCTGTTAAACGGCGCTTCGCCCACCGCGTTTGTTTCGCGCTCTGCGTGAGGAGCAACGGCGTAAAGCGTGCACGTGTCTCTCCAACGCGAAGATCTCCCAGAGTGTTGTCCTCGCTTTGCTTTCGTCCCTCGCAACCATCTTTGCCGTGCTGTATGCTTCCCCTTTTGATTACCCACCCAACTGCCGTACGTCGTAGCGACATAGGTGTCCAAACAACCCCCCACTGGCGGAGTTAACGCAAACCTAGCGGTGTCGCAGTCTGCGCAGCCACTTCTGATCGGCAGGCCCTGGGGTTCGAGTCCCGATAATGTCAGGATTTTCGATACTATCTACTTAACTGGGTCGAATTCAGCCGCGCTCAGGAGAATTCTAGCGGTCGGCGGCTCTGATCGGTAGTTTTCCGTGGGTTCTCCTTTCTACACCAGGTGAATGCCAGAGCAGTACCCAAACAGGACGGTCTGTGGACCGTGCCCGATCTTTCCTTCCTCTCTTACGCTCGTCCCTTAGACACATACACACACACACTTACATGCACCACACCATTACTACCACACATATAGGGGGACCAGTCGGGTTCTTGGAGTTTATCCCGGCTGGGGCGGTACCATGCTTGAGGGAGATACCTAGAGAGGGTTTTCTCCGCACGGCGACGTGTCGGTCAGCGCTGGATCTCACCATCCGACAGGAGGAGGAACACCTTTCAGGCCTGAAAACGGCCACTTAACTACTGGACTGATATCGTACCCGGAACTATATCAGTCGATCCAGCGTGTCCTGCGAATGATCCCGCGTTCGCACACGTGCTATCCGCGCGCTGCCTTATACTGCGATTTTCATAACTTTGCCCGTGACTAGGAATCAGCTGTTTCGGTCATCCAATCGCGAGCTTATATTTCGAGACAGTGACGTCACTATGGTGACGTTCAAGCTCCTGATTGGAATGAAACCGTGAACAGCTGATTCCTGTCACGGGCAAAGTTACGAAAATCGCAGTATTGCTTTTCTTTTCCGGACTTATGTCATCTCGCCGGCAGGTCCTCTAGTCCCTAACCCACCTTGGCCTTTATCTTCACACTTCATGCTCTTTGCTGAATCATCTCACCATCCGTTCTGCTGTATTGTAAACCAGCCCCAAGTTAGAGGTGGAAGTTTTGACATCCCTCCGTCTTCGCAAGTACGTGTGTGTGTGCTCATTAGGCCAAAATCCCCGAACGTGCGCTAGTTAAAGGTGGTCGTTGAGCGTCGCAGTCGAAATAGCAGCGAACATATGCAACCTCTCGTTTACGTCACGATCAGTGCGGTGTCGTTGATCAAATACGAGCCATTCTGTGGAGAGTGCGTAATACATATCTAGGACAAGTGAACCGTTTGGTTTATTCTCTTGTTATGTTCAGGTTTGTTATTAAAGAGCAGAATACAATATTTGCCGGGTATGGGATGAAATATAATTGAGATTTTTTCCGCCAACCATTCGACAAACATCAGTGCTTCTCAACAAATTGAATGTCGCCACTTTTCAGGCATACGAACTCTTGCTGTATTCTCCATCTTCGGCAGTCGGAGCTGGATGTTTAAACAGGGAAGGCTGTAATGTGTAGAACTGAATAGTGCATGTTGGAGCCGAGTTTATTCGTCGCAGCCCTGCGCTTGTCAGTCCATTGCGGCTGCTTTGGACTCCACCCTGTGGGGGCGACCACGCCCCGCGCCCGGCTCGGCACACCACGCCCTCTCTGCGCTCCCCCTCGCTTCCTCCCCCTTCTCCCCTCTCCACCTCCCCTTCCTTCCCCTTTCCACCCCCACCCCCAGCCAATTCCGCGCTTCCCTCGGCCGCGCCGCCGCCTCGGCTTGTTTCGTATGTGCCCCACCATGTTCTTCCAATCTCCTTCGATTATCCAACCCCTGTCTCCCCCAGCCATCTCTTTTATCTTTTTTTTTCTCACTCAGCCTTTGCCCCTTTTGATACGACCTATCTTGCATGGTTATTTATACTTCCCTCTTTCTTTAACTCGCTTCTCCTTTCACTGTCAAATCTCGTTCGAATTCGCGTTTATCTGTGCTCTCTCTTAAGTAATTGCTGCTGTCAACAATATGCTTTGCTCCGGCCATGCATGGAAGAACTACATTTCGAAATTTGGGACATTCGGACTGAAATTAGAAGAAAAAAAAGTTGTTTAAGGTAGAATTTTAAGAACTGGGCAATGCAAAATGCTTGATTTACATGTTTGTGTATGTGTGTACATATGTGTGTGAGGTGAAATTGATTCTGAAATATTAGTAAAGTAATGCTGAAGAAATGCAAAAATTATTTATGATAATCTAGGTGCGAAAATTTGTGAATTACTGTTCTCGATTTGCATTTTGTAATTTTAAAGTTTTAAAGAAAACTCGTGGACCGGATCTCCAATCAAACTGAATTTTCCTAATTAGCTGTATTCGTAAAACGTTTTAGGATGATCCACAGAAAGTCGTGTTGAAATGTAGAGAATCCTCTTACGAAATAGGTTACCAGCCAGTTGTTGTGAAATCTCGCTGCCGATAATGAATGCAAAGGAGTTAATTAGGAAGCGTGAAGTCCCATCATCGCGTGCAGCGAAAAAGTGTATGAATCACTTTCTTTGTTTCCAAGGTTATCTCACTTAAAGTCACAGAATGAATAATATCTTACAAAACATATTGGGAAATCATGTTCAATCATTTTGGCGACTAAAATGTATTACCTTAATTATAAAGGAACCTGTAGTGAGATTAATTCAGCCATAGGAAAACCTTTGCAAGACAGTGAAGAGAAGGCTAAATACATTTAAAAATCAGAAAATAATCCAGTGATATTTTGAAATTAAAATGTTGATACATTGAAATATTTTATACCACTATATTTTAAATTTAATCGTGACATATCGAGTGTTCCAAAACGTTAGTGAGTGTCTTTGTACTTCAGAGAGAATTACATTTAATATTGACTTACATGCGTGGTCCTCAAGTGCGACGCGTGGGCCAATCTCCTGTGCGTTGAGAAGAGCCGTGGAGGGGCCTCCGCATTTTCCATTCCACTGAAGCATAGCCACGAGTTCTCTCACGTATCGAGAATTGGTTAGCATTTTGTCTGTTACTATTAAGATTTCTCTAGAGAAAATCAAATCAGCTTTCGAGTATCTTATACGAGAGTTTGGAAGTAGAGACAAACTCTGTCGCGTTCACTGAATTTGAAGGAATTTCACCGCTTCAAAGTATGCTCTGGGCGTTAGGTGTCATGGGTTCGCCTGGAATCTGATTCATCATCTTTCCCCCTCCCCCCCCCAATATTTTCGCGTAGTAACTATACTGCGATTTTTCTAACTTTGCCCCTCAAGGACCCGTCATCACGATGGAATATGTCACGATATTTCCCGACGTTCAGAGTCGTGCAGCCAGATACCGCATGATCGCGACGGTATCAAGCCGCGCTTGCGAACATGCGCCTTCTAGCGGCAGGACGGAGAAAGCCGCGAAATACCGTGTGATATTCCTTCGTGGCTGTTGGGGATTGAGGGGCAGTTAGAAAAATCGCACTGTACGGACGGGTCGTAGTGGCGATGGGCGTGCGTGGACCGTAGAGTGGCAAAGCGCCGTGCGGATGTGATACCTCCACCCCCACCCCTCGTCCGGTGGGCCGCGTGTCCGGCGGCGCCGTCCGTGGCGCTGGGCGTCTGCCAGGGGCGGCAGGGGGAGGGGTGGGCGCACGCGACGCTGAGGCTAATTAGGAAGGCGCCCGCGCCGCTGGGCGGGGCCTCCAGCCAGGTGCCACCTCACGCCTCGCAGCGACGGATGGCGTGATAATGCGGGGACGTGGCCTCCGCCCCGTCCCCAAGCGAAAATGCCGGCGCCGGGAGGTGCACAGGACCGACCGATTCACCCCTTGGGGAGTGTTCCGTTGGGTGTGCGCTTACGTGCTGCCTTTGGGGTTCCGGGATGTATACTGCGATTTTCGTAACTATGTCCCTGACAGAAATCAGCTGTCATTTTATCCAATGGGGAGCTTGAACGTCACCATAGTGACGTCACTGTCGCGAAATATAAGCTCCCGATTGGATGGTAGCGAAACAGCTAATTCCTGTCAGGGGCAGAGTGACGAAAATCGCAGTGTAAATCCCGGTCGATTCATATGCAATTTGTGGTGAAAAAAGCTCCCTTTTTTTCTTCTTTTTTTTCCCTCGGCGTTCTCCCGTTTCCCATGCCTTTTATCCCAGTATCGTTACATCATCAATTATACTGATCCCTATATGTGTAATGGTGCTGGAAAGTGTATTGTGAGGTATCGCTTGGCAGTGTTGGGCACTAGTATTTAAACGTAGTTTCGAGAGTTCGTGATCAATTGTGTCACTATGAGTTTGTCAAGGTTGCTCGTAAACCAACTTCTTAGTTGTACTGATACAGATACTAACGAAACACGAGAAAAAGAAGAAAAAACAGTTTTTTCTGGGAATATGTCAACAGTGACGTTAGCTTTAATCCTCTTCCAGCTCCCAGTCATTGAAGTTGCCGAAAGTATAGTTACCCGGGCAATTCCATGTTAAAACACCAAAATACAATTTAAAATGCAGTAGTACAATTATTTATGTAATGTCACCGTGATAATCAGGCAAGCTCACGGGATTATAAAAATGCCGGTTAATGGTTAATACATGGGAACACCATGAAAGTCAATCAATATTTGCTTTTTCAATGTATTTTCTAAATATTGTATGTACTTTTTTTGTTGTAATATTTTCTCTTTAATTCTACTCCCCCAAAGAAAAGGCAAAAAAATCACAATCTCTGCCTTGTGTGAACATAGAATATAGTGTTTAAGGAACACAAAAGATGTTTTCACTTTTAAACACAAACTTTAGCTGCAAAAATCTAAAATAGAAAACCCCAGAATTTCTTTACCAAACCTCTGCCCGGTCAATTACTTTTTATTATAAAGAATGTCTTCTACAACTTCCTTTGAAAATATGATGGTCGTGTCTGGGAAATGTATGAAATATCAAAAAGCTAATAATCATCACGGTCGCGTTGCAACTTCTTTCCTAAAATTGTCAGGGCTGCACGCTGAAGAATGAGTTAAAATTTTATAAATTTGTTCTGCTTGTGTGATAAAATAATTTATTTTCTCGACTTAGGAGACCCATATTTTGAAATCACTGAGAAGTTATCCATATTTTTCTCCTTTTTCTATTTTAATTTTAATTTTATGGGTTATTATGCAAAGATTTTCTGATTCGAGTTCTCGTATCCTGTACCGTTTATTTACCAAACGTTTATGTGAATCTGTCATGAAGTATAATCGTGCGGTTCGTGTCTGAGTTGTTAAAGGTTGACAATGGAATTGTCAGTTCACAAGCTGGTACGAGATCGTAAAAATTTTATTGTGCCATGGTGAGTGGAGTGTGGGTAATTGTGTGAATGCCGTACCAGGAAAAGTATAATAAAAGACATTCACATTCCTGACTGTGTGTTTTACGAGTTTAAATTCTACCTTTGGAATGTATAAGAATGACAGTTATTGTTCCCCGAATTCTAAATGTGTAGTTCACCGTAAAACAAGTGGTTACATTCGAAGACAGTATGGGAAATGACACAAGTTGGCGATTCATTATGTTGTGTAGTTTTATAACGTAGTGTTTCTAACAATAGTTTTGTGTTAAAAACTAATCTTGATATATTTTAAGTTGGCATAGGGTTGTGTTTAGCCCCACGTGTCTGGCAGTATATGGAACTGAATCTTAGGGAATGAAGAACTGGAAACTTACAGTGATCAGCAATTTGTTTAATAAACCTCATATATTGGCAGTTTTTTATTTCAACAATCTTAATAAATGGTGTAAAAGACGCCGGAAAGAATATGAAAAGGGGAAATAGAATGAGAAGAGAAACAACTGGACTTCTTGCAACCACGGTGCCCATATCATCCGAGACAAATTTCGGTCACAGGGACCGGAAATTGAATCTGGATCCCCAGAGGAGAATTGAGCTGAGCTTTGCGTCACCGAAGACCGAAGTAATGAAACGACCTGAGAACATTTGCCAACTTCTCCGACAAATCAGAGAAAAAATATAGGAGTGCCTGTGTTTATTTACGTTGGGACTCTGTCAACAGCGAACACGGAATCGAGCCTATTGACCTTTTTCTCTGCTGTTGGGGTCGACGACGGGGCCAACGCAGCCACCATTCGGCCGCTTGAATCCCATTCCATCACCCACGCCGGGTTGTGGGCTTCGGACGTTCTGTCCTCAGACAGGAGTGGGTTTGAATCGAACTAATTGAATTAAAAAAAATCGGGAGTGATCGCTGGATTAATATTGTTACATTGTGGTGGTTTGGCATGGCACTTTTTGATTTTGATTTTGACAAAGTTGTACGTAACGTGTTAACCTGAAAGAGTTACTCGTATTAACTTCAACTACGTAATAATAGACATTGCACTTCGAGAATTTTAATATAAGATAGTTTCGACTAATGAAATAATTGTTAAAATAATTATTTTGTAACACAAGTGTGTATTTTCAAAAATGTATCATACTACAGAGGATCTCATGCATAAAGATCTTAGGTGTCTATATTAATTTAAAAAAAATGATTGGAATTATTTATTTTACAACTATTTGAATTTATTGAGCACGTTCGCCTTGTGGGTTGGGGCTTTTACAACTGAGAAAAGCGAGCGAGGAGGAGGCAATTAATAAAAATGAACGTTATCACAAGGGGACGGATTTTGATGACCCAAAACTTGGCCAAAAAATGGTCAATGAAGCCCCAGCGCCCTTCTCGCGCACTGGTATGGCTCGCCCGACCTTCTCGATTAGCCACGCCACGATCTTCTCGTATACTGCGATTTTCGTAACTTTGTCCCTGACAGAAATCAGCTGTTCACGGTTTCATCCAATCGGGAGCTTAAACGTCACCATAATGACGTCACTGTCGCGAAATATAAGCTTCCGATAGGATGGCAGCGAAACAGCTGATTCCTGTCAGGGACAAAGTTACGAAAATCGCATTATAGTTTGCTGTTTGTTGTAGAGCCCGGGCACTTCGATATGTTTAATTTATTAACCCATCTACAACACAACTTGATGTTGCTGAGAATTTTCTCTTTGGCACTCCTGTGGCTCCTCAATGTTGCTTGTGGATTTGGCTCCCATATTCACCGCCGGGAAGCGCTGCTGCAGCGGTCTGGGAGGTATTTATCCATTACTTGGAGGCGTTCTCGACTAAAGGAATACTGGATCTGATTAGGACGGGAACCGTTGCAGGATTTAATTTCCCGGGCATTTAGCCAGGGTTCTCTTACTTGCTGCAAGTACAGCGCGCCAGGAAAGCCTGTCCTCGGTGGCACCAGTGGGAGGTAAGAGTGATAGCAAAAGATGGAAGTGTTGTCCCTTTCCACCGCGCCCCCCGTGAATTTCTTGCCTGCGCCACGCGGCAACCTGCGCTCCCGGCCAAGGCCTCGCGGGGCGCCCCGACGGTCATTTGCTCCGAATCCGAGGCCTTCGTCGCGTGTCGCCGCCCTTCCCCTCCCCTCTCCCCCCTCCTCGCGCCCCCCACCCGTCCGATGTATTGATTCCACTCCCCCTCGCGCGCGATGCTCGGCCGCCAGCCAGCCAGCTCGGCCGCCAGCGCGCCCGCCCGCGCGCCCGCCCGAATGCACGCCTCTCTCGGGCTGCCGGTTTTAGCCCGCCTGATAATGACCGGCATAAAGGGAGCAGGCGGACAAAGCGGTTTTGTTCACGTGCGGAAAGTGCGTGGGCCAGGCGAAAGCCAATTCACGCGAATTACAAAGAAAGTGGTCTGCAAACACTATTTCATTAAGGGGTGTTTTGAATTGTGGTAGCGGAAGGTCAACTGTTGGGATGTTTTTAAACGCTCGGATGTGAGGTTTAGTTTTTGTTCAAATCGAATGGCATAGTTCATGTGAAATGAAGTACTACGAGTTCACTCTGTCCCGAAGCGCTGCAGTCATAATCGCGAATTGCGTCGTGGAGAAAGGTACAAAGAACGAAAAATACAACCACCGGTTATTTATGAACCAATTTCTTTAAACTTGTCTTGAATACTTCTCTACATAGCTTTCTCTTTAACAATTGCCAAACAAATCATAGAGCCTTTTGTTGCAGTAGCAAATTGGTGTTATTTTATAATAAGTGACCAAAGCAAAATCTCTCTTATAGTAGTTATCTTGGGGTTGTGGCAACATTTGTTAGTTGAATAATAAAATGAACTTTCAGTAATGAATTTTAATAAATATGTAAAATCTGATATAATATGTAATATTAAAATACACAAATAATAAAATACATTTACAGTAATACGAAATTAGATTTATAAAAGCTGCTCACTTTACATCATACAACTTTCTCGTCAGTAGTAAAAGTTTCATCTATTATAATCCAGGACCGTAGTTTAGCAGCCGGACTAATCGCAAAAGAAGCCATCGCACAAACTGGCGAGATCTACGACCAGCACTGAAGCATCTTCATCGAAGTGTTACACGTCAGTGATCGCAAATTTTTCTCCGAAATTAAGGTTACAGATCACAAAACGCGGTAGTCAATGATGCTTTGGACACAGAGATTTCCCCAATAATGTAGGGAAAATGCTAATATTAAAAAAAAATCTTTTCATAAAAAAATAAAAAATTAAAAATAAGAAATATAATAAAAGAGTAAAATAAGAAAATATATTGTGAAAACTAGCAAAAAATGTAAAATATGGAATGTAGTACTAAATATGTAAAAATATGTAACGAAAAAAATCGATATTGTGTTAGGAGGGCTATGATTCGCCTAGATTACAATTTTGAAAACGGTAAGTAGACAGACAAAAAATATGTAATTACATAAAAATCTGGTCTCTGTTCATAATTAAGAATTTATATGTACATTTTTCACGGGATGCTGGGAGGGGGGGGCGCCGTGATTGTAAGGGGCCGTGCGTATCGTCCACTCGTGGAACGGTGGTCTGCATATCACGCGACCGGTCGACGCGCGCTTTGCTGTCGCGGAGTCTATTGAACCGGCTGCCACCGGCCACAACATCGCGTGCGCGCGCGCGCGCGCGACGGAGGGGGGGGGGAGGAGCGGCCAGCGGTGGCGACCGCGGGGGCGGCGTTGGGGGCGCGGCGGAGGCCGGCCGGCGGGAACCATGACCTGGCCGACGACGCGCACGGCGCGGGAAACAAGACGACTCGCCTCTAGAGCGGTGGGGACGCGGGGAAGTGGCTCGCTTTTTATTGTGCGCGCCGATGAAATTGGTTCTCGCCACTGGTTCTCACGTCCGTTGAGTTCGATGATGGGGGACAGGGAGCGGGAAACGGACCTCGTGCGTCGCCCGGTGTGTCGACACGGGTACGCTGCGGGATTACGCGGTGAACGGTAAATTGCGAAGTGTGGTTCGAATAGTGTTAGCAGAAGCGATGCAGTGGGATGGGAGGTTTAGGGTAATCCTTCAGTGAGGGTTGTGGATTTTGAGAGGAGGGTCTTATTTTCTCGGGGGGGGAATTTAAAAAAATTGTTTACTTGCTGGGTTTCGTGACGGAGTTCATTAGTGTCATATGTGGGTCAAGTAATGGCACTCTTTAAGATGGTTCCCGATGTGTAATAACATTTTCGAGTTTAAAATTCTGAGATTGACGGTGGACTTGGAGAAATTTTCTCCTTCGTAAGTCAAGAGACTTGATACGACCTTTTATAAACTACTGTTTTGAATTGGAGAAATGAAATATTTTTGATTAAATGCATTTAGCAGTTATCCCACTTACAGAAGTATGAAGGAATGTAGGTAGGTTTCCAATCAGTTCTATGTTTAAGAAAACACAGCTGGATTGCGGAAAATCCTTGCGGTGAGATCATTATTCCAATAGAGGGTAGTTAGAAAGCGGCAGACACATTTCTCAAACGAATTCTTAAAATGCAGCAATGGAGATATTCACTTCCTTTCAAGAGAATAAAAACAGAGAAATCTGATGCATTGAGGACGTCGTAAGCTGACTCTTTTGTAAACAATGCGAATGATTGACTGGATGCGCTGGAACAGTAGCGTTCGCGTCAAATGCATCCTTACAAGTGATCCCCGTACGAACTGAACAACCCAGAAACCTGTTCCATGACGCGACGAAGACGCAGCGCCTCAAGACTGCTGGCCGGCTGTCTTGAGCTGCACTGCGCCCAGACGTCGCCCCGCAGCCCCGTGGGCGGGGAGCGGAGCGCGGGTCGGAGAGGGGCGGGGCGGCGTCTGCATTCCTGGGCAGGGCGGACGCCGCGTCTCGTCGCCCCGGTTCACTGCCAAGGACGTTCGCTCCGGCCCTGAAGCCTGCCCACGCGACGCGACGCGACCGGACGAGTCGAGACGAGGAGTCGACGGGGGCCGTGGAAAGGAGGCTTCCAGCCGGCCTTGCGATCGGAAGATCACGGGCGCGCGCCCCGCGGGAATCGTCGATCGCGCCGCTCGTGATGGCCTTGGAATACGCGTGGACACATGCCGGCGTTCTCGCTCGTACTGCTCTCACTTGCCTGGAGGCGTTGTATGAATGAATATACTGCGATTTTTGTAACTTTGCCCCTGACAGGAATCAGCTGTTTCGCTGCCATCCAATCGGGAGCTTATATTTCGCTACAGTGACGTCACTATGGTGACGTTCAAGCTCCCGATTGGATGAAACCGTAAACAGCTGATTTCTGTCAGGGGCAAAGTTACGAAAATCGCAGTTTAAGATAGACTCGGCCCAAAGAGGTCGCAGAAAGGGAATTTTGTCGACGTCGTCCCTCGTCGGATGGGAATTACAATCGGACCTCCGTACATCGAACATGACGATTCCTTCGATATATTCGATACATAGAAACTCCTATGTATAGAAAGAAGTATGAAATTTTTGCTTTTATCAATCTTGGAAAAATTCGGGAAAATGTTAATTTATGAAAAATAACATGAAATTTGCATTAATACGTGCCTGACCTAATATTGAATTGAATTTTATTTAAAAGTCGTTGGACGTACAACTCACTCTGTTCAAAATACTGTTCATACTTGTTTACCCACTTAAACACTTCAGCAGAAACATTTTCTCTCAATCAAAAGCCCTCACAAATTGAACATAATTTATAATAGGTACTACTGAACTTTTTTATTTCATTGAATAAGTAGTTAATTCAGAAAAGGAGTTCGATTTATACAAATCATTTTCGATGTATGGAAACGTTTTTAAATATAATTTCCAAGAGTCAGAAAAATAATTCGATTTACAGAAAAGTTCGATATATAAAGGTTCGGCTGTACTTAAGTACTGTGTAAGTTATACTATTTTATTTGTCGAGTGTAATGAATATGTTTATCATTTCCTCAAATAACGATAACAATTCAGTTGTGATAAGATTTGAAATCGACTCATGGGCTTCGAATTCGTGTTTTCTCCGTCGTCATTCACGGAAGAATGTGTTGCTTATTCATACTGCTTTAATGTTTCTAAAAGGAATGGAATGAATCTGATGGAATGAATCTCGGGCACAAGCGGGCATAGTGCGAGGAAGAAAACGGTCGCATTGCTGGGTCATAACGTCTAAGGATTATGTGCTTTCCGTAGTATCTTTGTGTGACATATACTACGATACTGCTTTGTACAACCTGACTGAGTATTTGACTATTTTCTGTCAATTGCATTTATTAGAGAGTTTTAGCACATAATCTAAACGGCTAACTTAACGGTTATACATAAGTATACTTATACTATAGTACATTCGTAAGTTTTACATAACGTAACGTAGAATTTTGTTTGTAGCTCAAAAAGTGAGATTTTGCATCACGTTTGCGCTTATACTTGTAAGGTGCTCTTATCTGCTGCAACAGTATTAATTTACACATAAGTTGGCGCCTATCCGATTTCGTTTATCAATTTTTCCATTTTGTATGCTGTGGTTTCGTCTTAGCATTTCGAATTTACATCGTAATTATTTGTTTCCGGGGAAAAACCGAGAAGTGATTGTCAAGTGAGGCCACGCGTTCACTTCTTTGCCTCTCTGGATGTGCTGCTCCCTGCTAGTGAAGGATGAATTGAAGCATGTGTACTTGGGAATATATATATAGAGGATGTAAACAATGCAATCCTGCACGAAATTTTATAACCAAATCGATCTGGAATTCAAGTCTGTAAAATTTGGAACAATGAATTGCTTCATATTTTGAAGGGATTCCCCGTTTGCCAACACGCAAGAATGTCAATATTCCTCTTCACCGACGTCCATCCACACGTGGAGTGAAAAACCAACTCTTCCTTCAATGGCATACAACATGTTTTGCAGAAAACCGCATTCGGCTGTTGTTCGCGATGGTGGATTTTATTTCTCTAAGACCCATTAAGAACCCAAAACAAGTAGTATAACCGGCAACCGATTCCCTTACCTAACCGAGACAGGACAGCGCTAACATGTTTGCTAGAGAACGTGATTGGTGTTCTGGGCGTCACGTGACAATAGTCGGGTCCGCTTATCTTCAGGCGTCGATGTGCAAAACTCTCTATTAATACAGGAAGTTAGCACGTAATCGCTTAAAAGAAAATTTGCGTTCGGACAAGAAAAACTTTACAGATTATACTAATCGGTTGACACGAGGTTTTGTAACACGAACACCGGTTACTTCGGTCCCTTGGGATGTGTGTTAACGAGCGTTTAAAGTGTAAATATATTTGCACACAAAGAAAATTCCATTTATATGAATTTTGATTATGAAACAATTATAGTGAGCATAGCAGACAACAAATGTTTTGAGAAAAACTTTGCACAAGATAAATCATATGCTTTCTTACGGCAAAATTACCGTATTTTTTTGTCAAAAATAAAAATCCTTTTACCCGAGAAGACAGTTTATGTTGTTGAAACTTCCTTCTCGCGTGAATTGATTTGCGAGGGCGTGACTTTTTTTTCTAGGACATTACTGTGGGTGATGAACTCAAGATTCGTGAAAGTTTCCCTTAGGCGAATTGAAAGGTCAGGGCGACGCAGCGATTGAAGCAGAATGTACCGGTTTTGGGAGCTGAAGCACAATGCAAGTCTCGCCTTTTAAGCGCAAGCTTGAGCACAAACCGGGGCGGCATTAATGGACTTGCAACTCCGGGACACAAGGGCTAATGCGACTTCCCCTAATGTCTGTTGTTGTCTTGACCTTCCGCGCTGTTCGCATTGAAAGGAAAAGTTCCGTGCTTGTTTTCAGAAGTATTATTGTTGTCTGTTGCATTTTTTTTATACTGTTAAGTGTCTGAATAACCTGATGTACGTGTGAGGATGACAAAAGCTAAAAGAAAGAAATGGGTCGAATACCATCAAACTTATTTGTCCATTATACTCATGACTTGTAAAGAATCTGCAAAATCCTTTTACTAAGTTGCGTACTTGTGAGAAAATGATCATCAGAGACTGTGATGAATGTTGGGTACTAGCACTGAATGGGCGACGTTCTACCTTGACGCATTGAATCATCAGATGAGTAGGATGATTTCATTACTCGTAACTTTCCGAAAGTCATTGCTGAAAAAGAAATTGGCCCGTTAAAGAGCAAATAATAAGACACCGACAAAAAGATTATTTATTTCTTTATTTAATTAATTGGTCAAAAAAGCAGTAAAAACTGTATATGACGTATGGGGGAAGAGATTCGCCGCTTTATAAATCTAGAAATATTGACTCCTTTCGTACAAATAAAAAGGAAACATGAGGTAACGAATTGCCTATACCTTTTATGGCTTTTGTAAAAACGGAATTCTTATTGTCACTAGTTAAATATCGATATGTACGATTAACATAAATAGATAAACTTTCATGAGGCCGCGTTTCCCTTCGTGCAGTATAAAAGAAGACTTTATTGATTCATTGAATTTCAGAAGCTCTTCGCCAACATCCTCGAACAGTTCATCATTTTATAACAGTGATAAAATATAAGCGTTTCCGATAGGCTTTTCCCCGAGTGAGTGTAATAAATGCAACAGTGGACTCACAGTCGCATTCGTGTAAATCCGGAAAAGGGTATAACGTCTTCGTAACCGCAATAGGTCGTGATTCAAATCTATCGTAGTTTTCAGGAAAAACGTTCCTCTCCATGTCTTGACAGACGCTTTCACAAATGTACGAGCTTGCTATTCGGTTTTCCATTGCTCCCTCGTCTCACGACCTATTGCAACCGATGTAGTTCTCTTGACCGATCACGGTGGTGTAATAAACAAAAGAATGAATTTTTCTTTGGACATACGACCTATACTGCGATTTTCGTAACTTTGCTCCTGACAGGAATCAGCTGTTGACGGTTTCATCCAATCGGGAGCTTGAACGTCACCATAATGACGTCACTGTAGCGAAATATAAGCTCCTGATTGGATGGCAGCGAAACAGCTGATTCCTGTCAGGGGCAAAGATAGAAAAATCGCAGTATACTGCGGTTACCGCCACGATAATGAAAGCGATTCCCGCTCGCCGCGCGCACCTGAATCGGCGCGAGCGAAGCGGTCGGCGCGCGCACGAGCCCCTCCCACAGCGCAGCAAGCAAGCGATCTCGTGCGTAGTCGTAGTGGAGGCTGTGGTGGGGGGCGTAGTACGCTGCGCGTGCGTGTCGGCGCGCTAGGGCAGAGGGTGAGTGGGGGTGGCGGTGGCGGTTGGGTCGAACGCTTCCGAAGCCCGAGGGCGAGGGCGGGCTCCGCGACCCCGTTCCGGCCCGCGACGCGGCGACGGCGGCGGTGGCGGCTGCGCGGCGCTCGAATTGGGTCAGTGCTCCGCCCGCCAAGGCCGCCGTTAAGGGCCACGCGCCGCGCCACACCACGTCGCGCCGCGCCCCGCCATGGGCCACGACCGGCCTTGTCCTCCGTTGCCCTCCCTCTCGTTCTTCTGGTCGCCCCCCGCTTTTTGACTGCAACCCGACGGAGGCGCTGTACTCCTATACACGGCCAAGCCGCGCTCGCAAGCCTGGTTTCTGCCGATCTCTCGCTTGGATTCGCAATATGCGAACAAAGAAGCAGGTAGCAACGGTGACTTACCGCACAATTTACGCGCAGCGCTCGAATTGGGTCAGTGCTCTGCCCGCCAAGGCCGCCGCTAAGGGCTACGCACCATGCCACGCCACGCCATGCGCCACGACTATCCCAGCCCGCCGTTGCTCTCTCCTTCTCGTTCTTTTGGACGGCGCGCTTTTTGACTGCAACCCGACGGAGGCACTATACTCATATACACGGCCAAGCCGCGCTCGCAAGCCTAGTTTCTGCCGATTGTAAATCTCTCGCATTGATTCCCGATATGCGAACAAAGAAGCAGGTAGCAGCGGTGACTATTTTACAAATTGGCTTCGGGCCGAACAGTTTACACGCGGCGCTCGAATTGGGTCAGTGGTCAATTTGTAAGGGCCACGCCACGCCACGCCACGCCACAACCAGCGTTGTCCACCGTTGCCCTCTCCATCTAGTTCTTCTGGTCGTCCCGTGGTTTTCCACTGCAATCCGACGGTGGCACTTCAGTCCTATACACGGCTAAGCCGGGCTCGCGAACCTAGTTTCTGCCGATTGTAAACTTCTCGTATTGTTTCCCGATATGCGAACAAAGCAGCAAGTAGTAGCGGCGACAGTTTTACAAACGGCGCGACGCAGGTTCGTCAAACGAGACGTGGCGGTTCTCTATACGAACCAACCGCGCCCGTAATGCGGACTTGCGCCATTTGTAAATCTGCCGCTATCACATTTTCCGATGTGCGAACAGTGAATCAGGTAGAACGTGCGGCAGTTTCACAACCAACGCATTGCTGAGTTGCCAGCGATGCTTGACCGTGAATAGCGCACTTTGACTGAGTGGGTGTGCGGCGGCCCTCTTTGGGCTGCACATTTTACTCTGTTTTATCGTCCACTTCAATTATGAATGCGCGTTACAAAGTGACCAGGCTTTTTGGAATGTCGCGCGCCCCGTGTTCAAAGGATGGCGGAATCGAAACTCGTTGTGGACTGGGTACATTGTGAGGGAACTCTCAACCGAGGAATCCACAAAGGTGTTATGGTGTTGTAATGTACAATTGTGTGACGTGACACTCCTTGATAGGAGAAAGAGGCCTTATTCCTTTCATGCTGTTGTGTTTATTCAGGCAGTACTCCCTGTTGTTACCTCACTTCTCAGCCCACTGGATTAGTCCGTTCTTGCAGTCTCTCATTCCGTTGACTCGTCCCATCCCGGCCCGGACGACCTCGTCACGGACGTCCACACGAACAGGGCCACCCGAATCCGCCCTCGCAAACCGCATTCTCGTCAGTTGACCAGTACTTACAAGGCGCCCAAAATGTCCGCTTCAACTGCCCGTATGTGTATCTACTTTTCTCCTCATCGCATGTCATCACATTTCTTATATCTTATATATACTCTTTTCAATCGATGACACTCGCCATTAGTGATATGGCTGTGTGCGTAATGTATTCGTTGTATGTGGACCTGGTTCGTTGTTCGTGTCGTTGCCTCTGCCATAGCTCATTGCCCGTTACCCTCCCTTTACACCACTGAAAGCCCGGAAGTTTGCTACCCCATGGTGCTCTTGGTTTTAGCCACGTTGGCAGAATTGAGCGTTCTCTTCAAGGAAAGGAAAAAAGAGGGTGAAACACATCCCTTTTTGAAAGTATTTTGGAGGGGTGAACAATGATAAACTACAGGAGCGTGACTGACTTCAGTATAATCTTTTTAAAGTAAAACTCTTGCGGATGTGATTGTCTTTTATAAGCAATGAATTGTAGTAGTTTATGTTAAGTTAATGTATGACAGTGTCCAGAAATTGGTCAACATTAACGTGCAGTTTCTTTCGACAATTTTAAAACATATTTTCTTAGACTATCATTATAATGCTGTTAAAGTTCGAATACGTCGTTGCGAGACAATACAATCACCGTGGTCCACCAGTATAAAGTGCTTCGAAATTTTTATGTCGAAGATATTGACTGTATTGTTCGGTTAGAGTGGATGTGTATGTTTCTCGTTTGTAAATGTACGTGTCTTTTAGCCACATTTTTGTGAGAAATATACGTAATTTTATTAGCAGAATATTCGTGTTGTTTGAGCTACGGTCATTTAAGTTTACAGTAATGGTTTCTGTAGTTTTAAAATTCTCAAAAAGTATTGCATAACGTGATGTCAAATATGTACGTTTACGCTTAGGCAATAGTAAGTAGGCATTGTCGTTTCCAGAGATGGTGTTTTGGACAGTGCTGTTTGTGAAATATTCTTGTCACGCTTTATTTTGTTTTTTTTTCATTAGTTTATATAATTTTTTTTGGGGTGGCATTTCAAAAATGAACGATATGGTATGCAAAAAAAAAAATGACTTTCAGTAACATCCACTTTTCACGACGCTATGACAGAGTATTTATGATTAAGATACACAGTTGTGACATTTGAACGAAGACAATAGGGTAAAGAATGAAGTCAGATCGTCCCATTGTCATCAAGCAGACATACTCGATGTGATGTAACCGTGATGGGGGGGGGGGCTCTTACATTATTTATGAAGGCCGTATGTTGCATGTCACCATACAACGCCAGTCATTAGAGCCAGCATGTTGAAATTGAATTAAGAACACTGTATTTGCAGTATATTAATAGATGAATTCGATATATTTAGACAATGTGTTTTGTTGTGAATAAAACTAATTTATCTTTCAGTAAAACTAATTGCAATTATCTACTCGCTCGAAACGTGGCTGATCTTCAGTTGGGTATTGAGAGCCAGTGTTGCCAGTTCAGCGGATTCGCAGTTAGATCTAGCGGAATTTGAACCGTTTTAGGCCAGAGGAATGATAATTTAGCGGCTAGCGGAAAATCTGTGTATAATGAACTGTAGTAATAATAAATCAATATTATTATTCAATTATTACTGCGATCCTACCTCTTTAAACTATTATACAATTAGATTTAAGTTATACGTTATAAATATAATCACTCAAACATGTGCAATACTTAATCATTGCTTATATTTGTATATTTTATGTATGCCTAAAATAAATTGTAAACATTAATTAACTTCATCACAAATTACTACAACAATATGTTATGTTTTAATATTGAATTTGTAATTTGAATATTGAATTTGTAATTTTTTTATCATGTAATAAAATAAAAAAATGCAAATTATTAATTCAACACGCGTATAATTAATATATTGTTTCTTATATGGCATATTTATCACCCCAATCCTGATTCATAAATTTAAATATATTCATTTTTAATACTTTTGTATCATATTCATTTAATATTTATAAATTACGTAAACAATTATCTGATATTATAAATATTATTTATTAAAAACAACTGTATTATATTGTAAAATTAAATATCTTGATTTAGCGAAAAAGTTAGCCGCAAGAAGTTTTAAATTTAGCAGAATCTAGCGGAATTACACGTGCCATCTAGCGGCGGAATGTCCATGAGACCTGGCAACACTGTTGAGAGGAATGAACTGAATTTCGTTGGGATACTACCTTGCCTCAGGCCAAAGTTTTGAGCTGAAGAAAGCATGGGACATTAACACGCTGCCCCTGTCATTGTTCATACGATTATTGAGAGAATTGCGAAGGAGAAAGTGTTTGAGGGAAAATCATTGAGGTTTAGATGTTGGCGAATAATAACGTTACAAGGATTCTTCTCGTAAAGATAAGGATGAGAAAATACAACAAACGATCAGGATGCTGCTGGCAATCAATGCAGGTTTTCGTGACATTTCTGGGAATTAGTTTCGTGTATTCACGCAGTAAGGAAAAGAGATAAGAAAGATTCTATAATTATTCTGTTTACGTTTGAAATATGTGTAATAATATGTGGCTAGTGGAACTAATAAGATGCTATGAAATCGCAATGAACGTAATCTTGTGAACGTGAACTCGATCATGAAAATTTTTCAAAATTATTATTTCGACAGATTCTTAAAGAACCATTTTTCTGCTTGCTGACTTAATATTTGTTGTATGACCTCTCGAAATAATGACTGCTCTGGAGTGTTTTTCAAGATCTGAACATCACAGATTGTGTCCTTGCTAAAAATACTGCCGAACGTACTATCAAGTTGGCTTTATTTATCTCTCACTTCATCTGTTGTGGCGCAGCGCTATTTCACCAACACAAGATACCCTTGATTTTTGAAATGATGCAATTTCACCAGCAATCTCAATGAAGTCTAACAGTATGTACCTATTATTGGACATAGAAACTCCCTTGAATGTTGGCGTGCCTTGCCTCTTTTGCGAGTTGTGATCTCGAATGTCACAATCAGGCGAATTCCTCAGGAATATGTCAGATTATTGTATTGTTATTTGCTGTAGCATAAGTTCCTGTAATCAGCTATCAAATCACGAAATATCACGATATGAAGATTAAATAAACAGATAAAGGATTTTTTCTAAGAAGAGTGATCTCCACGTGCAAATCGAAACTTATTGCGCATTTTAGTAACTTCTATTCTGTTGTGTTACTGCTGCTATATTCTACTGTTAAGTGACATTTCCACTCCTGTAAATATCATTTAAACCATTTGCATAATATTTCTGTAGAATTTAATTGCAAATAGTTAAATTAATTTAAAAAACGATGTATATTTTGCTTACAAAGCAAATGCTACGATATTGCGAAACATGCCAGTGTGATCATAAAATGTGGTAAGTGCTTTGCAGTTTAATTAATAATAATTTAACGAGTGTTTCTTCGTCTGCTTATAGACTATATTACAGAACTGTTATAAAAGGTTAGTTTAAGCTACAATAAATTGGTGTTATGTGATGATTTGTTGCTATTGCAGAAAACTATGGATGGTTGCTGATTAGTAGAAGACTGGTTCAACCTCTAGTCAACATATCGGGCAATGACCAGAATCCACCAAAACGCTACGCTGTTTCTTCCGCATTTCGTGAAAGAGTTTTGAAGTACAGATTTAGTGTAAGCGAAATGCTAGTTCTCGAGCATGACTGATATTTGTTCAGGGATGGACACAGTGCCGCTAGAACTTACACATTTGCTTGATCTGTTTCTGTGTGTTGAGTATGGAAGGGATAAGAGGGGAGGGGGAGTGTAGCGAATGCTGTGGGTTTTAGTACAACAGTGACGTAATAGAAGCGAGAGACGTGTCCCTACCCTTCGTTTTTTCTAACTTTGACCGATGATATTAGGAAATTATTAGACACCTTCCCATATAAAACGACCCTTATTCATTAATTCGTGGCCTCAGACATGTGCTTGCCACTGTTAAAAGATACATTTTATATGGCAGGTGGTGTAATAACAACCTTACGTCATCGGCCACGTTGGAAAAAACGAAGTGTACGCCGGTTGAGTTTAGCTCAGAAGCCAGCATTGCCGCTCTTTCTGCAGCGACCCTGACCGGGTGATCGTTGGGTTCTAATCCCGACGGTGCAGGTGGTAGGTTTTCGACACGAGCCACATTGTGATGTCGAATTCGTCTGCTGTCTGGAAGATAATTATGACCGGCTGTTCTGTTCGGTGGTTTTCCGTGTTTTCTCCCATCAATACCAGGCGAATGCCGGAGTAGTACCGTGACAAACAGGCCACGGACTGTGCGCAATATACCCTTGCTCTTCCTTGTCCTGTACTTATCCCTTGATATACTCTTAGGTAGAGGCTGTACGCAACCACAAATGTGGAGAGAACAATCGGAAACTTAAGAGCTTGTCCAGGTTGGGGCGTTAGCCCGCTGGCGGGAGATACCTCATTAAGGAAAACGCCGCCAGACGACGTGTAGGCTGGCACCGGACTGGATGTACCGTCCAGAGGGGAAGAAACATACCTCTAGGCTTAAAACCACTCACTACACTAACGGGACTAATGAGCGCAGCAGTGGCCGCAGACCAATCAGTCAATCCAATGAAGGCGCCGCTGCGTGGGAACGCGCGCTGCGTGCGGCGCGTGGGAGCCGTCGCTGTTGGCGCAGGCGGAGCTCCCAGCGCAGCGACCGCTTGGCAGCGCGCCCGCCCGTCTCCGGCCCTCCCCGCCCCGCCCCGCCCCGCTCCCCGCCGCCCCGCTCCCGCCTCCCCGCTCCCCGCCGCCCGCTCCCGCCTCCCCGCTCCGTCCCGCCCCGCTCCCCGCCGCCACGCCCCGTTCCGCCCCGCCCCGTCCCGCTCCCCGCCGCCCCGCTCCCCGCCGCCCCGCTCCCCGCCGCCCCGCTCCTTTCCGCTCCGCCCCGTCCCGCTCCTCTCCGACCCGTCCCGCTCCGCCCCTCGCCGCTCCCCGTCCCGGTTCGCCCCGCCCCGTCCTTCTCCGCCCTGCCCTACCTCGTCCCGCCCCGTCCTGCTCCGCCGTGCCCAGACCCGCCACGCCCCGTCCCGCTCTGTTCCGCCCCGCCCCCCGTTTCCCCTCTCCCCGCCGTCCCGCCCCGCCCCTCTCCGTTCCCCGTCGCCCCGCCCCTCCGCTGCCCGCCGCCCCGCTTCTCTCCGCCCCGCTCCTCCGCTCCGCTCCTCTCCGCCTCGCTCCTCTCCGCCTCGCTTCGCGCCGCCCCGCTCCTCTCCTTTCCACTCGCTCCGTGTCGACTTAGTTCTACCCCCCCGCCCCGCGTCCATCAGTGGCTGGCCGGCTTTTGTTCCGCAGACACAAGAACCATCCCCCACCCCTACCCTCACCCTCCGCCCTCTCCTTCACCCGATTTGATACGATCGACTTTCCATCGCTCATTCCCAGCGTAGGACAAAGATGTTACCAGGAAGAAGTCCTTTTCCGTGCTGATGGCGCCCTCTTTCATGAAGTGAGGCAGTTCGACGCAGTAACTACTGTCTTCCTGTCGATGGGAAAGTTGGCCGCTTCAGTCAGCTGTGAACGTTTTCTTTTCATTTGTCTGATTTATTTGTTTCCGATATGCAAATGAGTTCGAAGAATGAACTTGTTTGAGATAGATGAAGTAACAGGAGACAAACGTGGCATTTGTCACTGCTTCTAATATCATGATTCATCCATAAACGCATTCTACCGTTTGTCGTTACAACATTTATTTGTCATAGTTGGGATGTCGTAAAGCGCGACATAGTGCCGATTAATATAGAGAATGAAAGAGTGCGAAGAAGTGTAATGTATTAAGATGTGGAGTGATCGAGTAATACATCCGTGTTCTTCCTCTCTCATACATAATTTACTCTGGATAAAGTTCTCACTATCATCGTGTAAAGGGGATAAATAAATCGAGAACAGCTTTCGGATGTCATCACCGATATTTATGGATCCCCTGATTTTCACCACTTCATTTGTTTACATTCAAAACCTTGATTGTTCTAGAAAACAAAAGGACGAATGATTTGGTAACACAATGCAAGGCCCGCAGAAAAGTGACAACAAATAAAGAGAAATGGCAGAGACAAAAGGAACAAAGGGATCAGGCCTGTATGAAATAACTAATACCAAAGTTTCCAGAATAACTTAAGATTACATTCTCGAGTATCTTTTCATAATTAAGATTACGCCAGTTGTATCCTGACGTCTCATCTGAAGGTCAAAAGCGTGTGTTGACATTTCCCCCTTGCATTTTCCTATTTGTTTAAGTGTCTCTCACAGGTGTGATCTGTCAAGTTACCTTTATCAGTATCTTCGCGAAATTTGAATCTACACCCAACCTTTGTTCCTCTAATACAAAAATCTTAGAATGTAGTCAAAATGCTACATTCTAATGTCGCTACAAATAAAAAAAAAGTATGAGCAAAAACAGACATCTTATAGAACATAGTAATTCACAAAAATAACGGGAAAATATCACATAAGATTTGTTAGATAGCCCTAATGTCGTTTTGTAGCACTGATGAAGGCGTAATATACTTGCCTAAACGTTAGCCAGGAATTGAGTTAAATGACCTAATCCATTTCCCAATTTTAATTTCGAAAGGTTAATACCTAATGATTATGGAATATTTTCATTACCCACCTACTACCCACACCCGCCTAACTTACCCACCTACTTACCTTGGAATTTTGACCTAGGGTACATTTCTAGAGTGAAATTTCATGCTTATGTATACGGCTTCATTTGCAGCTTATGCATCGAAAAATAATTTTAGAAGTATGACTTGTAGATGTATTTTGGTCGTTTACATTGCAGGTGATCATTTAACTTTTAAAAATTTTCAGACGTAAGGATTGAAGTTATTATTTGTATCGCCTAAAGATTTCGTACTGTTCAATGACTGAAAATGTACTGTTCAATTTTTATCTATATATTTATGTATTACGTGGTTAGGCGGAAGAGCGGGCCTGATGGCCCGAGTCTCGCCACATGAATAGTCACTATTATTATTTGGAAGTCGGGCGCGTGGGGTGCTCCGCGGCGGGCGCGCCGAGCGAGCAGGGAAAGTGCGCGCGATGGCCGCAGCGTGAAAGCGACGCCGTTTCCGCCGCTCGCGCGCACGCACGCATACGCACGCTTACACGCAGCTGCGTACGCGAGCCAGAGAGCCGGTCAACACGGCGCTCCTCGTAGGTCGAAAGACGGAGAGGAAAGGGGAGTTTTCGCACGCCATAGCGGACAGCACTGTCGATCTTTCCGCATGCGCAGTTCGAGTTTCGCGTCACTTTTGTGTATCTGCGCATGCGCAGTTCGAGTTTCGCGTCACTTTTGTGTATCTGGGCATGCGTAGTAGATCGATAGTGCTGTCCGCTATGGCGTGCAAAACTCTCTAAAGACGAGAGTTTTTGCACCCTCGAACGTGAAGCACTATCGATCTTCTGCTCATGCGCAGTTCTAGTTTCGCATCACTTCGGTGCATCTGCGCATGCGCAGAAGATCGATAATGCTTCGGGTTCGAGGGTGCAAAAACCCTGTACTGAGGTTGTTGGTCACAGTGCTGTCGATAATGTCTGTCGTTCGATACCGGACGACTGCTAGCGAAGTCCTCCGATTTTTGTCCGAAAAAGCATCCGATGTTGTCCCGAATATTCCCACCACTGCACAGGTATTTTCATGAAACATTTGCGAGAAGCACGCTCAAGGCTGTTTACATATATTGCATACGGCAGTGACCCTCCGATTGATTTCGGGCGAATGGAACCGACAGAACCAAACGATGTACATCATTCGACAGCAGATGTTTCTGGACGCTGTCGGAAGAGGTCATTCGTGTCTACTATGACTTGTCTACCAGCAGATGTTTGAATCGCATCCAACACGTCGGAATGAAAACGTCCCACGTTGGCCGACGAATTGTCTACCGAAATTTGCTCCACTGTGACCGCAGACTTACCACGTTAAGGTGGGCTGGTCGTTCTCCCGGCTAGCTCTCCGTTGTTTTCAATTACTAGGTGTTTGTGATTTAGTTTACGTCGGTACATTGTATCTTGTGATTTTTATGGGTAATTGTGGATGTATTGACAGTGCAGAGGCGCGGAAGCAAAAAAGTATGAGTATTCTTCTAGTGATTTTCTGTAGATTGGGCGTTGTTCGCGATGAAAATTACAGTTGATTCAACAATTTACTTCGTGTGCAGCCTTCACTCTACGCTTTGTTTTGTCAGTTTGATATTGTATTAAATATAGCTCGGATGAATTTTTTGTTTTGTTGGAGATATGTAATTATGAAGAGTAGTTCAATCATTCATCCGTGTGGCTAGTTAATTATTATCTCTTGATTAATTCTTGGACACTTCACGGGATATCCAGCGTGTAGTATAAAATACAATTTGAAAGAAACGACTCTCATTATTGAATGGAATGTAGTTTTGTATCTGTCAGTATCGTAGGTATACTTGCTATTGTTCTGTAAATTCCATGTTGTTTTCGTTTTCTTTTGTTACATAATTTTTCTCTTAAAATTTACGTTTGTATTCTGCCACATCAGTTTTTGCAACCAGAAATAAATAAATGAAAACATCTGACTTATTAAATAAGATTTATGAATGTTGCCAAATGAATCGAAAAATATAACACAACGGGTTTGGAAAAGGATATTGGATTTATACTGAGATTTTTGTCACTTTGCCCCTGACAGGAATCAGCGGTTTCGCTGCCATCCAATCGGGAGCTTATATTTCGCTACAGTGACGTCACTGGTGACGTTCAAGCTCCCCATTGGATGAAACCGTCAACAGCTGATTCCTGTCAGGGACAAAGTTACGAAAATCGCAGTATAAGTTTGACTAGTCGTATATGGTAAGGACTTGCGCGGAAGAGCAGCATGGTAATTATTCGTGTTCTTACGTGATGTAACATTAAAATAAGAAAGGAAATGCGTGTACCTGTGAAGAGCTATCGAAACGTTCCTGCCTCCCTAATGCCCGCCGGTGCCTTGCATGAGGGGCGCCCAGGCGGCCGGATGCGACTAGCATCTTCCGTCTGCCGGGGCAGTGTATTTAAAGCGCGGAGGGACCCTTTAATCTGCCATTTAAACCGGCCAGAAGGTCGCCCGCCGGCCCCGCCCCCGGCCGGGCCCCTCAGCACAGCTTCCCGACTCTGAGGACGCGCTCGTCCTCTTGGCGCTCGCAGGACCGCTGCTCCTCTGCCTGCGCGTCCTCGCGGATCAAGGCGGATCTGTTTGGTTATTGCTCGCGCAGGCGACTGGCTCTCTCCAGGCGCAAGGAACGCTGTCTTCAGCGAAGAGTGATCTACGTTTCTGTGCTCGTTCAATAATGATGTATGTCGTATGCAAAAACTTTGCAAAATGTTGGCTGCGCATTGCAAAATCATTGTGCGTCATGGATGATATTAAACTCACAAGCTCATTTCGAACCAGTTACGGAGTGAAATGTGCAGACTTGTGTGGCACTGAAGAGAATGCGATACGCGTTGGGAAAAAACTTTGTGTGATGACGATGACGTCATGTCAGTGCACGCTCGTTTGGTGTCATTTCCAACTGTGTATACTTCGGTTTTTCTTTCTTGGCGCGGGGGGGGGGAGTCAATAAAATGGAATATGTCACGATATTTTGCGTCTTTCTCCGTTGTGCCGCCAGGACTCGCATGATCGGCCAGCACTGCTCGATGCAGTCGCGATCACGCGACACCAGCGGCGTAACCGCGAACGACGCAAACTACCGTGAGATTTTCCATTTTATTGATACACACCCGTGCGCAAGAAAGAAAACCCGAAGTATAGTTTTGAGTACGCATAATCTGCCAGCCCACATCGAGTGAGGAGGATAAGAACACCCGGAAAATAGACTGGGGGCTCCGTCCGGCACTATAATTGGGAGCATGATTCATCCCGGCGCTGGAGTGATAGCTGCACGCAATGGAAGGTCAGAGGAAAAAGGCGTGTGATCTTTTAAGCTCTGAACTGTATAAATGAAGGCAGAGTTCTAGATCTAGAAAATGGTTGACGTTAACATGAAAACTAATACGCCGTAGAAGTCGCCAAATCAATTTATTCGTTTTTTACATGATTAGTGCAGGGATTTCAATGCAAATTGTTTTTTTTTGTGTAGTCAGAAAGTATGTGTATGAAACATCCCATTTCCAATTATGTAAACATGGTTTTGTAATTAAAATCTTGGATTTTTTTTCTTTATAAACATATTTCAGTAAATTGCAAATTCTTCCGCGTATTTTGCTTGAAAACGTGTATCTTTACTCTTATTTATTGTTTATTTTAATAAATATTAGTTTAAACTCTATAATATTTATTTATATGTTCATTATAGCTAATATTAATTTCAGGTATTTCAATAATTCAAATACATAAATATTATACATGATATTTAACAGAAAAATCACGATTATTTCAAATATTTCGTGCCAAGGAGTTTGTTTTAAAAATAATGTAATGCTGATGAAAATACGTGAATTGAACTTACACCGCTCACAGAGGGTGAGGGAGAGAGGTAGTGGACGTTGGGCTACTAATGTGAGTGCAACAGGATGCGAGAAAGAAAAGACCTTTCTCTTCTCAATGTATAAAGGTGGCTGTTTGCCAGATTTCGGAATCGAGGTTAGAGGTGGTTCTAATGATAATTTTTAAATTTACTTAGCGGCAGACGTTCCATTGTGAAACTAATTCTACTGACTGAGTCTCTGAGCGATATAATAAGCGTGAAGTTCCGGGTGAATGTAATGTGCGTAAAAATTATGAGAAAGTTATGACGGGTATATCATATTTTATAGGGCATATTTTATTGCATATTTTCAAATTTTTTACTGCGTGAGTACTTCATAAATTTTTAGAGCACATAATTCCGGTTCCTAATGATTAATGAGAGAACCGCCGAAAAACATCACCGGATTTTAGGCTTCTCACTCGATTGACTGATTGATGAGTGCGCCAAAGAGATCGTGAACATATTCTTGAAACCCCTTTCAAATTTATATTGGACATTTGCATGTTTCAATCATAATGGAAGTTGTAAGTCTAGGAGAAGGCAGGTCCTTTAGGTCCATATTGCATTTTCCTTGGTTCATATTTAAAATTCAGAGATAATTTCGAGTGAAGATACTGAATGCAATTTAAACTCGCATTATCGTGGCACCATGGTTTATTACAAATTCTCAAATTTATCGCGAGCTAATTATATTGCCATTAAACGAACACATAAACAAAATAACTGACCATTTCTTTCAAAATCTTTACTCTTCCCCCTGTGCCACAATATTTAATCTGGGCCGCCGTGCTGCATGGCCTCGTATTAAATCAAGATTCCCCATGGAGAGACTGGGGCCACCGTAACTTCTGTTTATATACCTTTCCTATCACTACCTTAATTTCAACGTAACACCTCAAACCGAACCTTGAAGCCTGAACAAATCATCGAACCTTAGACCATGTTTTCACGAGTAGGCATGAATACTCATTTGCTATGGATGGCCATATCCAAAACGTTATAATATAAAATGTACTGTTTTCAAACCCCTCTAGAGACAGACATGTCGAACGAGAAGTAATAAATTGAAGAAAAAAAAATCGCATTATCGTGAAAACTTTATGACGTACTGGAGTGAATGACAGACACTGCGTTGAAGATAACAATATTTACATTTATTTACAAGAACTTAACAATTAAAGAAATATTTACGTAAACTAATTAAACCCCGGCAACCTTTTTCTTCCCCTTAGCCGCGAAAACCCCGCGACCGTCCCTAGGCCCTTCAGCCCAGTGCCACGGCTCGAAAGCAGGTACAACGCATGATGCGATGCAATCCGACGTTCAGTCCCCGGTATCTAAGTACGTATATGGCCTGGCGCCGAAAACCTGTCTCCGCCCCGGAAACCACGTTCTGGAGTGCACTGGAGATCCCACCCAGCCTCTCGGCTATCAACAAGCTCTACGAATCTCTCTGAATCTCTGCGAGTGCAGAAAGCGCCCGCCTTATAAACAGCCTCGTCTCCCCCACCCAGGGTCATGTTGTTGGCGTCCCTAGGCTCGATGGCTAGCCAATTCCAGGGGTCTTGCACAATCGTCCAAGACTCGCCACTAACCTTTCTCAACACTTTGCGTGGGAAGTTTGCTGGAGCAGTCACATCCCGTCGGTCGCCCCTTTATTTTTAGCTTCAGGTGCGCCCTTTCACTACAGCTTCCGGCTCAGGTATGCCGCTTGCTTGGAAACGTTGCCACGACGTAACAGTTTATCGTGTTAATCGCAGATGGGAATGAGCATAGGAGCGAAGGGCATGAGCGTGTGCGCATTTCGCCGTCTGGCTGGGCAAGGCGAGAGGCGGTTGGCGCGAAGGGGCGGGCGTCGCCGCTGGTCAGCGCTTCCGCCGCCGCTCCTAATCGATCGCCCGCCGCAGGGGGCGGGGGAGTGGCGGATGCGGGCGGCGGAGGCCGGACGGACGCGCCCGCGACCTTGCCCCGCCGCCGCCGCCGCCGCCGCTGCGGTGTTGACCCCTTCCCCCAACCCTGCCGGCAGGGCGCCAGTGCCTCCTCCGCCGCCGCTGCGCCACTCCGCCCTCCCCCGGCAGCTGTGGCCTCCGTCCCCCACGAAGTGCCGTTGCCCAACGTACGAGTCCAAACGCTTCGCGATTCACGCCCTGCGGAAACTGCGGAACTTTCGTGTTTCCAGGCGCGTCAACTACTCAGGTCACTAGTCCCGTAAGTGCAGTGCGTATATTTTATAGTATATTTTCTGGGAGGGGATGATGATCTTTTCCCCGCTGGATGGCGAAATCTGGCGCCGACCTACCGACGACTAGCGGGGTTTTCCACTAAACCTGGTATCTCCCACCAGCGGGGCACCGCCCCAGCCTGGACAAGTTGTAAGCTCCCGACCGGTCTCCAGGCATGTGTGGTAGTGTAGTGTATGTTAGTGTAAGTGTATGTGTAAGAGGAGAGGATAGGACAAGGAAGAGGAAGGAAAGATTATGCGCGGTCCGTGGCCCGTTTGTTAGGGTACTGCTCCGGCATTCGCTGGTGTTGATCGGAGAAACCACGGAAAACTACCGATCAGAGCAGCCGGCCGCTAGAATTCTCCACCAGACAGCGACTGAATTCGACCTAGCTGACGAGCTAGTGCCGAAAATCTTGAACCTAGGACCTCCCGGTCAGAGGGACTGCAGGTTGATGCACTGAGCCATCTCTGCCGCTAGGATTTGGTAGTGGTGGTGGGGCTGTTGCGGTTGGATTGGAAGTCCGCCTTCGGAAAATTAATTTTTTGGATGATGTTTCGGGGCAGCTTTTTTATGTCGCTGAGCGAATCTTGGTGAAATTGCTGACCGAAATTGAATGGCACGGTTTCAAAATTCACAACAGCTTTGGAAATTCTTGCACAATTCACCTCGTTTGGTTATCGGTAGTGCTATTACGTTAGTTTTGTTTTTTTTAGAAGTATTTTTCGTATTCAACTGAATGGCGTTGTTTCCTTTCAAGTTCATTTACTTCAGGGACTCATTCATTGACTATAAAAGGTACTCCGCCAATATATTTAATTTGTAATATGACAAGAACATTTCATTGAGCCAATTGCAGTTCTGTAAAAATGTGTATTTGGCTTTCGTGGAATGAAAAAGTATGATGGTTTTCCTGAAAGTAGCCGTAAGTCGCTCTCGTCGTCAGCCCCATTACGATATTACAGGTAGACTAGGAATTTTGTGAGTACATCCGTTGATCTCTTCATTGAACTCCTTGTGATCTCTCCGTTCAAATAGGATACCGCTAAAGGTGCAGATGATTAAATCCGCCCCACGCCTTTGTGCTGCAGATCATCATGCCCACTCTCCGTTTTTGTGCCCTTTTTTTCCGCCTTTTTCTCCCGCCCCACCGGCCGCAGGCCTTTCCCGCTTTAACCTGCCCGGCGAGCCCCCTCCCCGCACCCCACGTATCGTATGTTTCCCTGCGGGTTCCCTGACCCCGACGCGGACGGTCGGAGGGCGGGGCGGGGCGATGCGTTCGTGATGATTTTCCTTCTTCGCCCTCGCCCACCGCTCTCGTCGCTTTCCCTTTCGCTTGCCTTTGCCTTTGTGCCGCGCGGCCGTGTCTGCTCTGCTCGGCTGTTCCGTTCTGCGCCGCGCCGCGGGGTATTTTTAGAGCGACATAGGCTCCGCCGCCCCGCCCCTGTCATCAACGCACCCTACCTTCATCCCCTGCGCGTTGGTCGAGGACGTAATCGAGCCATTGTGCTCGGATCACGGTGCTTCTTATTCTACGCTCCTTGAGCTGGGGGGAACTTTCCAAGGAGACTTATGTGAAATGTTGTGAAAAAGGAGCGCAAGATAATGAGCATTTTGTGAGAGCATTTCCTATTTTGAGACTCGTTATTTTGAGGATGTTTTGATGTAATATTTTTTAGGGTTGGTTGAGGCATCGAGCTGGGGTTTTATGTAATATTTTAAAGATTAATTTATGTATTTCTGAAACATCTTTCAAGGACAAAATGTCGACCCAGTACTCGTATGATAATTCGTTACTACAGAAATAGATAAACTTCGTAGTGAAAATCGTGTAGGACAGATATAGTCTCTTGAAGCGTTGGGGAAAGCTCTTTTTCAGCTATCAGTCGACTCCCAACTCGACTGCTCGTCAAAGAGTTCGCATATTGTTGGACGAGTGCATGAGCGATGACAGCTGAGCAGCGATGGCATAATCTGCTGTCACGGATATTTACTTCGTGGTGACAGCGACACCATGATGGACGAAGGGGAAGTAACCTGCGTGAGCCGATCATTAAGGAGAGGTGACAACCGTGAATCAAAATTTTAGCACATTTGCATCTTAATTGAGATCCTTACATCGTAACTTTTTTCTGCCATATGACCTGAAGTGAATGAGTTCGCAGAGTAGATGATGAAATTTACCACTGAACTAAGACTCGATTTACATTTCCTCTTCACGAACGACCCCAGCAATCGTTTTAGCAATCGTTTTCATTCTCAGCAAGCGCGGATCCAACCGATCATTCTTTTGGGGGAGGGGCGTCGTAGGTTTTTGTTAAATAAAAAATTTTTGGTATTGTATTGTATATTATTTATATACCGTTGATATAATAGTGTACAATATTACTGTTTAAATAATATCTTGATTCGAACATAAATAAAGATTTAAATCCATTTTGTCAAATAAAGGTAGGTAAAGGAAATCTCTAGGCATTATTTTTTTTGGGGGGAGAGCTTTTTATTTATTTTTTTATGTAATAATTTCTTTATTATCCTTGTTCGACAATATTAGGTCTTGCAAGGGGTTTTGTTACAAATTATACACAATCACTTTAACTACATTTCATCGTTACCTGTACTATATTTGAAAACAGTAATATTGAAACTAGGGGGCCGGGGCGAGGCCCTCCTGGCTCCCCCTGGATCCGCCAGTGATGCGCCGCGCCGTGTCGTTTCCGGGGCTCCAGAAGCCCACATTGCGCATGCGCGCGCGCGCGACCGCTATACCTCCGCAATCGTTCGCCCAAAGGAAACGTGTAAATCGGGTTTACGGGCCGCCCCGCGCGTGGTAGAAGGTTGTTTTTCTGTTGTTGTTTTTTGTTTTTTTTTTACTCGGTCCAGCTGCAGCGCAACCGGCGCGGCGTCCGATGCGAGTGCGCGTTGCGCCGCCCGGCGGGCGACGCGTCGCTGCGGCCTGAGTGCCGGCATCCGCTCTCGCGTTTTACGAGCGCCTCCCCGCGCCTCGCCGCGCCTCGCCGCGTCTCTCCGCGTCTCGCCGCGTCGCGTCGCCTCCTCGAACGAGCGGCGTTGTGGGGCTCGCCGCGGGGCGCGGTCGCGAGCCGCTCCCGTTGGGGAGGAACAGCAACTAGGAGCTCTCTGTTGGAGGGCAAAGGGCCTTTCTGAATCAGCGATGTGAAATGATGCGAACCGATCAGAATTTCGCTGTTTAAAATAATGTGTAGGGGGAAATATTGTACTTGCTTTAGGAATCGTTTGTAAAAAGATTGCAAGAAAAAAAGGAGATTGACAGTGTTGAATTTCCACGTGAAGGAACTGTCAAAAGTGTGTAAGTTGTAAAGAATTGAAATAGACAGTTTTTAACGAAAAAATTAAAGTAAAAACAGTATTGTCCGTTTTAAATAGACTCCCCAAGGAGCTGGAAAGAAAGGGGGACACTTGTTACTCAATCGGGTGTTTCAATACCAAAAATTTAAGCCACAACGAGGCTATCGAATGGATGCCCGCGTCACAGATGATATTTATCTAAAGTTAATTTATTTGAGTCGGCCGATAATTGTAACAGCATACTCATTTCGGCAGAGGAGCTTATTGTTTCAATTTCTTCTGTACATCAGAAATCCATGTTTATAATGCAAATTTCATAAGATTTATTCTGTATTATCCAAAAAATGCAATCTGTGATCGCTGCACATTCTCAGCGGCTACGAGATTTTCCATGTGGCGTCGACATCACATCCACGCCTTCTGTGCATTACCCCGTGTCCGATTTCTAGCGTGACCTGGAACGCGGATTTTTTTCAATTTTCCCCCCTCCAGTTACCCGGGGGGGCGAGAATTTATTCAAATTACGGGGTACAAGTTCAGCTGCAGCCGATTAGGCTTTTGCAGCGGAATTTAGGGCGTATCTTAAATAAACTATTAGCTTAAAACTATCTTAAAATTAGTACTACATCAATTGCCGCTTTGGACATTGGCTAGCATTTAAACACAAGTTTTGAGGATGCATTCTGTAAAGTTCTTTGTATTGTTCGTTTTTCTTCTTTTTGCATTTAGAATAGAATAGAATATTTATTTCGCTACTTCGGATACATGAAATAATTCCAGTGGTAGCGTTTTCTAATCAGTTAATCTACATAAAACAAACATCAAACAACTACATAAATACAACATACACAAAATGAATATCAAACAACATTACTGAAAATACAAATTTATAAAATTAATGTATTAACCCTATGCTAAAGCTAACCTTAATATAAATTAACAAGAATAATACAAAAAAATAATTTTAATGTTAACATATTCTAAAAAAAATTACAATTTATTTAATCTAATTTTAAAATTTTTGACATTCTGAGGGAAAGTCTCCAGCAGTGCTGCAGGTAATATGTTCCAATTTTGTATGCTTCTATTAATAAATTAGAATTTATCTACATCTGTTCTGTTTTCTTTGCCGAATTTTGAAGCCATGATCTTTCCGCGCGACGTATGTTGGTTTTGATAGTCTAGCCCGAACTTCACCCCACGGACGATCACCCCTTATTGCTTTGAATAACGCACAAAGACGCGATTTCTCCCTGCGTTTTTCCAAGGGTTCCCACGATATAAATTCAGAATTAGAACGTCCTCTCCTATTTTTGTGGCATATTTTTGTACTTTTACGAGATATTTTATTTGCCCTAAACGATATGGGTCCCAAGATATCGAGCCATATTCCACTATCGGACGTACTAAAGATGTGTACCCTAATTCCCTTGATTTTCCACTTCCTTTCCATAGTACTCTAATCACAAAATGCAATGCTGTTTCACTACATAATTTACGTGTTCTGCCCATCCCAGATCCTCATTCAGTACAATTCTCAAATATTTACAGCATTTAGTCCTCGGAATATCCTGATTTCCTAATTGATATTTCACGTCGTCTGTCTTTCTAGAACGCGCGAATCTGATAAACTTGCACTTGGAGGGATTTAATATCATTTCATTTAATCATGCACGCTCACATTCATTCTTAAACTATATTTACAAACACATTCATACACATGGAAGGCGGATCTGCCGTGAGGTGTCCGAAGGCGGGCGCTGCCGCGTCCGTGTGTGCTGCGGGTGCGCCGCACCTGCTGGGCAGCTGCCTCCGGTCGCCGCTGTCCGCCCGGCAGGTGCCGGACACGGAGGCGCTCTCGTGTGCGGAATGCACTGTTTTTCTTCGCCCTTCGGTCACTTCTTTCTCGCCAGCTGCCGAGTGGGCGCTTTCTCAGCTCAAGGGAAATACACTGCCGTCGCCGGACCGACACACACACACACGCATGCGCGCGGGCGTAAACCGGCTCGGATTCGGAGGTTGCTGCAGGAGCAGGTTGGATGCCGATGCTGGAATCGGCCGGCTGCTCCGCCAGCTGCTCTGCACAGCAGATTGCACGCGCCGAGGTTTTGTTGCGATGGAAGAGTTTCTGCAAGGAAAGTAAGAGTGAAGAAGCGGAAAAGTGAATTATTCGATGAAGACTGGTGCATGTATTTCAAAGAAAAATGAATCTTATAGTAGATACAGTTCATAATGAGCAGGTAGCAGTTCATAAAATTAAAAGTTGTTGCCCGTTTTACCACTCTTGTTCGTAAAATTTTAAGGCTCTTTCAGATTTTTAGCCCATGAGTATTTTTAAATGTTAAGTATACTGCAAAGGTGTTTTCATAAACATGCATGAGGGAGTGATGCTAATATCAATATAAGTTGTTTACTTTTTATCTTTTCCCTGTTTTCGAGTGACCGACGTAAACTTGCATTTTTTAAAAATGGAATTGCACGTACTACGTTATTTACTTGACGACCGTAAAGCGACATTTCCACCATATTTATATACAAAATACAAAATTTGAATGTTCTAGTCTAACATATGTACAATTATAACTGTTTCTAATTTGTTTTTTAATTGATTTTTGAATTTTCCCACATTGAGGTAGAGTCTCTTGCAGTATTGCAGGTAATTCGTTCCAGTTTTCTATTGTCCGATTAACGAACGAAAATTTTCCAATATCTGTTTTTTGCCTTCTCCCCATAATTTGGCTCTATTAAATTGCCACATATTGCCTGTATTAGATCTTATTTGTAGTATAATTTCGATTCATGGTGAAGGGAGATTTTGAATGTTATTGTTAGAACCGATTTGAAAGGATTGTTAGAACCGATTTGAAAGGGAATCAGTGGTATGTGTTTGTGAATTCGCGAAATTCCTCTGTACCTGTTGGCACCCTTCTCACGATCCATGCAAACTAAATCACACCGCCCTGTGCGGTGTCCCTATTCGGGGGCCGCCCGGTCGCATACCTGCGAGGATCTCCGCGCTCGCCCTGCCTCGCGTGGCAGCTGCGTCCGCGGGCGGCTCGGCCCGGCCCGGCCCGGCCCGCGCGCAGCTGCCCGCGCGGCCTCCGGTGGCGGCCGGGCCCCGCCGGCGGGGGACAGGTGGGCTCGGCGCAGCGCAGCGCGGCGCAGCGCAGCAGCTGGCGCGCCCGGCCCCAGCAGCTGATCGCGAGGGCGAGGTGCGCCCGGCCCGCCGGACCGCGCTGCAGCACCTGGTTGGGCCGCCCCCAGCGCTTTGCTTGCCGCGCGGGGAAGTCAGGCGTTGCCCGATTTACGGGAGGATTCGGGTAGTGGTTTTCGGGATGAAAGCTCTACGTTTTGTGTACTATCCCGGAGGCCGTCTAGGGGCGAATACAAATACAACCATGCCCGATGCGAGACTCGAACCCGTGACCCTTTGGTCCGGGATCGCTACGACACTATACTGCGATTTTGTCACTGACAGGAATCAGCTGTTTCTCTGCCATCCAATCAGGAGCTTGTATTTCGCGACAGTGACGTCACTATGGTGACGTTCAAGCTCCCGATTGGATGAAACCGTCAACAGCTGATTTCTGTCAGGGCAATGTTACGAAAATCGCAGTATACTGCTTTAGCGATCTCGGCCACCGGGGATCGGGTTCAATTTTTTACTTGTGCTTTTGTTCACTTTTTTAACAAGTCTCACCTCCAATAAAGTGATATTACCATATTCATGAAACTATGAGGAAACAAGCTCATTATTTCACAAGTATTTTGAGTAATATGATCTCATCTAATTCTCTGCTGTTTATTCATTTCTATGTAATGCATGACTTACCTGCACGTATTTTTCGATGAAATAAATTATTTCATATTAGTCATTGGAGCACAACAATGAATAATACCATGGGGTGGGCTGTTAAACAGTATTGTTTTCGTGTTGTCTGAAAACACATTGTCATTAAGTTTTCCACCACAAACATTTAACATAAACATTGCAATGCTCTTGGATCTCCGTGAACAAATCCATGGGCAATTTCATAAATCATTCCTAGATGAAATTCAGAGGCATACATAGGCGAGACTTCTGTTAAGGTGTATTTTCCCTTCACGTCTAATTATCTGAGGATTAACTTGTTTTAGTGCCAGGTAACGAATCGCAGTTACGAAGCTGGGTGTTGTCACGTGTTGCGTCCTCGCGTGATCTTCATTACTCATTAGTAAATGACTCATAACAAAGGGAAGACTTTACGGAAAAATACACAAGCAGCACATAGAGGTGCGACGTTCAAAACTGTACCCAAGTGCACGTAGATCTTGAATATTGTTTTTATAATTCACTAATTGAAAAACCGCTGACTCACGCATCTGTTGCATACTATGGTAGTGTGCGTTTAGTAAGACTACTCATCGGTTTTACGACGTTCCAAATTCTGTGATGAATTATAATCGCTACTCCATTGTGACAATAGTTTCACTTCAAAGTGTTTGTTTTGCATGTTGTTCGTAGAGAATTGAAATTGAATTAAGAAAATTAATTCCAGTATTACCGAAAATTCAACGGTTCCCCATTATGTGAACCGTTTTGATTCTCCGTAGAAAACTCTGCGCTTTATTTACGTATAGTAGCTTTTTTTCCTGGACGTTATCAATCGCATTTGTAGGAGAAATCAAACTCTTGAGTCAACCCTTCTGAGTGTTCAGACGTCGAAAGACGTATCAAACACGCCGGAGATTAAGACTATTTTAAGGACTTGTGTGAGAAGAAAAGCGTTGTTGATAGAAGGGGGGGGGAGAACAAACTGTTTCTTTTTGGTGTTGATCGCCCCCGCTTGGAACGCGGATGGCGCGTACTTCCAGCTGCTTTATCGCAGTGGAGATAACCCCGCGTGTGTTTCATCTAGGCGTGAGATAACGAGAGTTGTTTTGCTAGCGCAGGCCGCGCGGTCGTGCTGACGCTCGCGTATATCATAGTCCCTTGAAGTTACGTGTGATTCCTCTCTTCTCGAGATTACGTTCGAGTGCATTTGGCCGTTGTTGGTTTTCTGCGAACAAGTTTCCGTGACGTACGTGTGGTTCAGGCCTTCTCACCTAAGGTCGCTGAGTAGGATCTAAATCACGACTGCGGATTCAACGTTCTAGCCTGTTTGCTTCCAGGCGCGTTGCCGGCTGACGGAAGATGAGTTTCCTTGGCGCCGTGCGGTTGCGCCTGGGTCATGTGTCGAGGGCGCTTACGTTGTTTGGGTAGTGATTTCTTACTTGGAATTAATTACAGTAGCGCTGGCAATAAGTGTTTTTATATTTGTTTTATTAATTTCGAAAGGTCATATAAACAAATATAACACGTACCAGAAAGTTTATCTGGCTCAAGTGAAGAAAGAAAAAACTAACCTTCCCGGCCATTGACATTTTTGCATTCCTTTCATTTCTCATTTATTTGAACCGAACTGCCTTTCCGGCCGTGCAAGCTTGTTGCAAGAAAATGTCTTGTGACTGGTTTACGTGATCATAGATTTTAATTGGACGGTTGGCAATCAGCACATACAGACGCATTTCCGTCATATTAGGAGATTTACGTCAAAGGTAATTTCTCTTCTAACGCTGCATGAACTTTCTTTGCCATGAAGTGAGATATCTAGCGCGGTATTAATCAGGAGTCTCGAGCGATTTACGGTCTCCGGTATTCATTCCGTTTCCTTCTCCTCCGGGCCCGTAATGGGCCATTGCAGCCGGGTGCTCCCCGCCGCGGGTCACCTGGGAGGTCATGTGTTCCGGGCGCAGCCGCCGGGCCGCCCCGTGGGGTGCCCGAGGGGTCTTATCTCTTTCTCTCTCTCTCTGTCTTTTGTCTCCCTTGCGGCTGCGCCGGGACCCGAAGGGCCGAGGAAGGAGGTCGGGCAATTGCGTCGTGTCTGCCACCGCGCGGCGCGGCATGGCGTGACCTCGCCCTTCTGGCGGCGACCTCGAGAGCGCGTTCCCACAGCCGTCGCACGACCTCTATTCTATACTGCGATTTTCGTAACTTTGTCCCTGACAGGAATCAGCTGTTTCGCTGCCATCCAATCGGGAGTTTATATTTCGCGACAGTGACGTCCGTAAGGTGACGTTCGTAAGGTGACGTTCAAGATCCCTATTGGATGAAACCGTCAACAGCTGATTCCTGTCAGGGACAAAGTTATGAAAATCGCAGTGTAGAGTCCCTAGATACACAGAGTAGCGCATTCCATTGTTGCACCCAGGGCCCTGCAACTCTCCATCAAAACCGGGGACAAATCTCGAAGGTGCTACTATAGGAGGCGCTAGTGTCGCCGGATACAGGTTCGCCAACATCCGCACTTAAAAATTGGCTTAATTGTGAGAAATACGAAAAGTGTCTTCTAAATGTTCATTTAGTCATAATATATACATATAAGAAACCGCTGAAGAAAGCGCGAACATCGACTCTATCTTTTGTAGCATTACGCACCTGCTTGAGCGTAATGCGAACCTACGTAGCAGCCACACACGTTTGAAGTATCGTTGACAGCAGTTCGTATTTTAGTTCCTGTAAGAAGATGCTACAGGAGAGTGCGCCACCATAATGGTCTCTACCAAGGTATATGGGAGTTGAAGGGCCCTGGTTGCTTCGATCCCGCCATTTTATATACAGTTATCAGGAGAAGTGGAACTGTATGGTATTATGTATGTTGAGAACCGCAAATCTATCCCAAATCAATATTAATAATTATAAACGTCTCCTTAAGATCACCAATTGTTATCGCTTCTGTTCAACTTCTGCATTCTGCTTGATGTGGCTATCGGATGAGGGGATTTTAAATGGCGGCGGTTGCGCTACTCTGTGTATTTAGGGACTCTGCTCCAGAGACATGCGTCGCGTCGCATTCATACTGGCGGCGTATTGTGGTCGATTCCTTTTATTCGTGTCGCGCCTATCGGTTGGTCACTGCTGAGCCGTATTTTCGAGATGACTATGCTTCACTGCCTAAACATGTGGAGAACAAATTGATAGAAGTTTGATGAAATTTCTAAATCGGTTTCTAGAATACACGAAAATTGTGATGCTATTTTTTCGTCTTGTTGCGTATTTGCGTGAAGTCTTAATATGAAAGAATGGAAAGAAACATTACTTCGAATTAAAGGCGGGTTGTCTACCACTCCAAAGCGGGAAAACGAAATATTTGTTTGTGTCATCAAGCTTCGTTAATCAAAGGCAGTAATTGACCAACGATTTGAATGTGACTTACGGAGCAAGAAAATATTTGAGAGCGTAGGCTTCCGCGGCCGGAGTCAATATTAAGTTGGCTGTCCGGGTGACGCCGCGTCCATGGCAAAGGTGCCGACGTTTCGGTCGCCATTCTGCGACCTTTACGCCCTGAGGAAGGTCGCAGAATGGCGACCGAAACGTCGGCACCTTTGCCATGGACGCGGCGTCACCCGGACAGCCAACTTAATAATAAGAAAATATTTCTTTACAAGGAAGCTTGTTGAGGACATTGTTACATTTAATAACATTTCGTTTGGAGTTAATGAATGTGGAGGTTTCAAGGAGTTCAAGAACCTTTCAGGATTAGTTTGCAAAATTTAACTTTCCCCCATCTTGGTAAAAGTGCAAATATCGTGCAAATAATCTCACAGTGACAATAAGCAGCGTCAGTGCAACGAATACTGCGATTTTTCTAAGTTCGCCCCTCAAGGCCCGTTTCACGACGGAATACGTCTCTGTATTTCGCAATGTTCACAGTCGTGCCACCAGGTATCGCATGATCGGGACCGTATCAAGCATTGCTTGCGATCATGCTACTTCCAGCGGCACGAGGGAGAAAGATGCGAAATGTCGTGTGATGGCCGTAGGGGCTTGAGGAGCAGAGTTAGAAAAATCGCACTACAATGAAAATTTTCTTCCCCCACACAGCTCTAACGTAAGCCCACCTGTCAAGCGAGAGCGACCCCTCTTTCTTTTTTTTTTTATCGCCGCAATTGCGCGTGCGCGTGCATTCCTAGTGCTCGACGCGGCGTGGCGTGTGGGGCGCGGGCGAGCCCTGCGGGGGCGCCGGCGCGCGTCTCCGCGTCCGCCGCCGTCATCTCCAGCGCTCGCGCGCGCGCGCGCGTGTGAATGCGTGAAGGAACGCGCCGCCGGGCGTGCCGCGCATGCGCTTGCGGGAGGACGCCGCGCGGAGACGGCCGCTGTGCTCCCGCACTGGGGATGCGACAGCGATGGTTCGAAACATCGAAGTCGCTGACTGGAGGAGAATTGTAGCGGCCGGGTGCTCTGATCGGGAGTTTTCCGTGGTTTCTGCGATCAACACCAGGCGAATGCCGGAGCAGTACCCTAACAAACGGGCCACGGGCCGTGCGCGATCTTTCCTTCCTCTTCCTTGTCCTATCCTCACCCCTCACACGCATGCACTACACTACTACACATGCTGGGAGATCGGTCGGGAGCTCAGAGCTTGTCCCTGCTGGGGCGGTGCCCCGCTGGTGGGAGATACCTGGTTAGGGGAGAACCCCGCTAGTCGACGGTAGGTCGGCGCCGGGTCTCGCCATCCAGCGGAAAAGGTCACAGCCACCTCGCGAGGAAAAATCACGCACTACACTTACGGGAATAATGACCTAAGTCGTTAACGCGCCTGGAATCACGAACAGTCAATAAAAAAAATCGTTCGAAAACCGTCGATGTTTTTAAAACTGATGTAATGGCTTCTAGTTGTAATTTCGGCGCGGAGAAAACTTGAATTCGATAATAGCACTGATGTCTACTACTTCATGTCCCCGCGAGAAACCGAGTCTGAAAGCCGAGCTGAAAGGTTTTAGAATCCTAAGTATATTTTAAATCCATCAAGTATTAATTGAAATATTAGTATTTCGCAGCTTTGTGCTATTATAATGCTGTCTATTAACTCTGCCCCTGGCAGGTATCGGCTGTTGACGGTTTCATCCAATCGGGAGCTTGAACGTCTGCATAGTGACGTCACTGTAGCGACAAATAACCTCCCGATTGGATGAAACCGTCAACAGCTGATACCTGCCAGGGTAAGAGTTGAATAAATCGTACTATAGAATATTGGTTATGTGGTCAAGATGGCAGTATTTGGAAATATTTATTTAGATCTTTTATAAAGTTTCATTCTGTGAATAACTATATTTGTTGTTTATTTTCTTTGTATTTGTACGTTTGAGAAATAGTTTTAAAATGTCATTGTGAATGGTGCGTTTTTGTAAAAAGATTGTTGCTGATCTCTAATATAATTGTTTTTTCTCCGTAGGTGAGTTCTGCATTTGTTGCAATGTGCTGATGACACTGGCGCGAGGGTAAGTGACGTCAATGCGGGAAATAAAATTTCGCAAATGACGGTTTTCTTACGAAATTAATTTCAACTTTGGTATGAACCTCATGGTAACCATTAAAAAAGTTGTGTTACGTCCTGTGTGTGTTCTCGTAGGTTTTAGTCCGAAATATCGTTCGAGAATGGAAGACAAGTTTTGCACCTGGCTGTAAGATGCCTAGTTCAATCGGCGATGTATGCTAGGGAACTTGTGTGGCGTGCTTCTGTTTGTAACGATGACCACCTTATGTTTATCCTGGGCTCTCTGAAAGTTAGATACTGAGATATAGCGTTGGAGTTGAGCGACTGTGCTCGACAACGTCTAAATCGGTCACCGGAGAAGTGCGTTGCAATGAATGTGGGTCTGTGAATCAGTTAATTACTTGGGGAGGAGGCTGCAGCACCATTGACTATTATTTTTATTCATTATCAATATATCATTGAAAACATTTTAAATCAGTTTTATTTATACATTTTATTCAATGTTAATGTCTACCGGCCCACATAACTGTGGGTTTGTACGGTACGGTACATATCGAAAAGTTTGAAATGCGTTTGCTCGAAAGTCACTCTTTTCTAATCTAGGAACTTCGTGCAGTGTGTTAAGGTTAATGTGGGATGGGTTTTTCAGTGAATTTTTTTCTCTCTGCCTTCTCGAGTTATCTGTACGGTTCATAAAATCCATGGAAGCTTGGCAGTGCGCTTATCGTACATATCGGTTTCTGCATTCACTTAGACTGACGTGTGTTTCACTTTATGAAAGTTGAGTTATGAATGGTTTGCCGCGTTTCTTTCTTGTACCTCAAATGGTGGTTGTCAACAAACGATAGAGGAAATAGTCACTATGTGTTGTAACTTATGTAATTAATGTTCCATTAGAAAAGAGATTAGACAAGTCTGAATAGCAAAGTATTGCATAGTTATTCAGTCAAGCGCAACTGGCATGACTATTAATGTTACAAGGAAGAGTTTATGATTGAAGCAAGAAACATTAGTTATTAGTAATCAATAAGGTGCCCTGTAAGGATTTTTGCCTCTTTGCCGATTTTCATCCTTCAAATAAAAGTACAGTATTTTATGTTACTTATTAATTTTGAGGCTTTGGTAGTAGTAGTATATTTTAATATATCTACTGCAAAAATGCGGAGCTTAGTAATCAAACAAAGTTAGGTATGTGTTCAGGGTGCCAGCTAGTTTCACGTTTTTCTCTTTATCAATGTCCATCACACAACAGTTTATTTCACATTTTAGTTGTAAATACGATTGAAATGGAATGTGAATTAAGGCACAAAGAGTAGTTTCCGGAACTGCTACAAAACAATTGCGAGTGCACGTATTTATTGATGTGACACATTACTTCCATGCACTCGTGAACGTCTTCGCAAAGGTTGCCATTTTTTGCGGAACAAAAACGTCACGATAAATTCTTCCTCTCATGCGTACAGAAACGTTCGAAACCTATTTGTAATGGACAGCTTTAATTGCTTTAAACTTTGTTATTAATACACTGTAGACTTAGTTTTCAGTACCCCCAGGAAGTGCAATAAAATTGGAACAAGTGTAAAATATCCAATTTTAGCTATAAAAAGGGCATAAGTAGTGCCCTGTACCCTCGGGATGCAGAAATGTTTCCCCTCACTCCAGAATTACTGGGAAAATCCCGTTGCCAGCACCGGAGTGAAGCTCGTTGCACGACGACGGCAACCGCTGCTGCGGTGACGACCGTCTGTCATTAGATGTGGGAGGGGTAAAAAGACTCATCACTGCCTCTACCCACGCACGTCGCCGTAGGGAATTACGCTTTTCGCTGAACCAGTGCGAGTGTTTATGCGGAATCACGTTTCCAATCTGTTTTCAAAGCAAATACCTGTCGTTATTGAATATTTCGTTTGTTATAACTTCAGCAAAAACAACGCAAAGCAAATATCAGAAATACAACAAAAGAAAGTTTTCAATAACTAATATATTAAACTATTATCTCGAAGAAACATTTGGAACATAATTGTGAATGAACAAGTGTGACAGTCAATAAGGGGAAAAAATGTTATAAAAATTGTTTCCTAGCAAACCGAAATAGAGTGAATGTTAATCGTTAGAGGAGTTTGAAAAATCCGGAGGCGAGAGCCAGAGCGACCTTGGCATGAGGAGGATGACTGCTTCTGCGGCGTTGGCGGCGGCGGCGGCGGCCTCGTGTCATCTGGGAGGCGAAGTGTGAGGGAGGGGGGCGGGGATTCCTCGCCCCAACGCGCGCGCGCGCCGGCTCAATTGACGGCGTGGGCAGGGGGGCGGGGCCGGCGGGGTTACTGCAACTTCCCGTTTGCTGACGATTCGGCGGCATTCCACGCGTGCCCGCTCATCGAGCGCGTCCGCCGCCTCACGCACGCACGCACGCGGAGGGGGGGAGGAAGGAGGGATAGGGGGCCGCGCCGCCGGGGCAGGGGTGGCCAACGCGCTCCCGGCCTGGCCCGGCCCGGTCCCTGCCGCCGCCGCCGCTGGGTAGAAAAACGTGGCGACGAGTGGCAGAACGCAGCGCCAGTTGATCCCTGAAACCCCTGCATTCCTCCGTTCCCGGAGGCTGACAAACGGGGCGCCTGCTGCTCCCGATATACAACTCCACAAGGAGCTGTCGAGGGGGTGTGGAATTCGATGGCGGGGGGGGGACACGCGAAACACACTCGCTGATGAAGTCCAGGGTTTCATCGGAAGTCGGGGGGGGGGGGCGAGTGCAATTTGTCGCTAGATATTAGGACATAATAATTTAGTGTTATCTGGGGAGTTGTGAAATATTCCGTGAATGCATCATAGAGTTGTAAGTGGAAAGGACTACGTCGAAAATGGTAATTGAATTGTAATGAATTTGGTGCATCGTTTCGCATTCTGGATGGAATCTTCCATGTTTCTTACAGTATACTGTGATTTTTGTAACTTTGTTCCTGACAGAAATCAGCTGTTCACGGTTTCATCCAATCGGGAGCTTGAACGTCACCATAGTGACGTTACTGTCGCGAAATATAAGCTCCTGATTGAATGGCAGCGAAACAGCTGATACCTGTCAGGGACAAAGTTACGAAAATCGCAGTATACATGATTTTGAGCAATCGATTCAATCAATGTGTTCGGAATGTTTTTTAAAAGTATATTCTCATAAAAGCGGGTGACGTGTGCAGACTCTCCAGGTTTAGTGTCCTGATCATTTACAGGATTGATCTATCAGTTTGTGTCTAATTATTGTGATCTCTAGTTTTGAAGTGTGCTAAGGAATTCTTTTGCATTAATCTGTAAGCTATTTTGCAAACAGTACAGGTGTATAACATGGATTTCCGTAAACAGATTTTCGAAACTCGCGATGACATTGTTACGAAGAGAATACGTTCAAATTGTGTAAAGAAACAATGAGCTGAATTGCAGTCGGTAGTCCGCGCTCGGTACTCCGTTGCGTTACCATTTTGACGCAGAGCACTTTCGTCCCAAACTATAATTTAAAGCGCGTTCCGATCGGTTCGCCGAGCCGCAGCCGCGGCTGGCGGTACCATACAGGACAACACCATCACTACTGAAGTGTTTCGAAACGTCGGTCTCATTCAATTTAAATTGGTTAGTTGCGAAATCAAGCAAATGCCAGGGGAAGTAGCTCGCTTGTGCTTCCCAGGGAAGTTCCGAATGCAGTTGCATTCCGCGCCGCTCCGCGCCGGGCGGACACGCGCCAGGGAGCGCAACGGGCGGAGCGAAGTGGTTCATTAGAGAATAAACAATTACATAACGCAGCATGCACTTTCTCGATTCACGAAGGTTGTAGAGTATAGAGCGATTTTTCTAACTTTGCCTCTCAAGGCCCGTCTTCGCGATGGAATATGTCACGGTATTTCGCGACGTTCTTAGACGTGCCGCCAGATACCGCATGATGGCGACCGTATCAAGCAGTGCTTGCGATCACGCGACTTCTAGTGGCACGAGGGAAGAGAGACGCGAAATGCGGTGTGATATTCCATCGTGGCCGTAGGGGCTTGAGGGGGCAGAGTTTGAAAAATCGCACTATAAGTCATGACTAGGAAGAGGATTTTTATGCCCTAAAAAATCTTGAAACGTGCTTTTAAGAATATGCATTTATGACCTAAAAAATCTTAAATATGCGCTTTAATATGCAATTAAAATTGACAGTAATTCAGTTCCTGAATAAACATTTCTTAATAAAATTTAGGAGAAGCATGCTTGGAATTTAAAAATAAATTCCTGCAACTATAATATAATCTACCTTACTTTTCAGGAGAAATAATTGAAATTAATATTCATCTTAGTATCTCTTGTTGTTGCATTTCTTGTGACTGGATAAAAAAAGGGATATCAAGAAATATTCTGCATTTGCACAAGTACTTTATCATCTATAAAAACGAAAACACTGTGACAAGCTCTTTGTAATCAATGAACGCTCACAAATAAATAGAATCTCTGAAAAGTGGAAAAGATTTAGAGATAAGTCACTATTGTAAAGAAAGATGCAAAATATGCTTCTATAATTACGCGAATATGCACCAACAGGAAAAATCGGTCAAATGTGCACAAAATATGCACTAACATATTAATCTACATAGCTTCCAAATCTAACCAAAAGACATGAAACTTCACTTAGCTATGCCCAGAAGCAACAGACTAAAATATACAAAATCATAGAAATCTGCTCCCAAGTCATGACTTTTTGAGAATATTATGACCGCGTGGAAAATGTGAAATATACACATGAAAGAACAAGGAATAAACCAGCATGGACATTTAACGACACACCAAAATTGGTTATATTTATTAAGGTATTTGAAATAACAGTTCTAGGTTTCATGTTCCAGAACATTATAACACATACGAGTTCCAAAAGCATTGCTTTACCCACTGCACTGGCCCGATTAGACAGTTACTCGATTACCGCACGTGTCACATGTTACTCGATTACTGCACAATCACTGGTCGCCGCGTGCGATGCTGGTCACTGTTTGCTACATGTCCTCGCAGAAACGCTCCTGCGTATCTCTCGACGGTCTGGAATAGAAGGGCATTATTCCCCTGAGTTTCCACTGATTCCATGTGGCATTCTCGAGCATTTGTCCCTTGGAAACGTCCCTCTTGTATGAGCACTGCTCGGAACGGGTTACATCTCGCACACGGGTCATCTCGCACGACGTCAGCCTTACAACTGATTTCACATTCTTCTCTGTGCTAATAGAGACACAACCATCTGACGTTTGGACACCACTTTGACAGCATTTCTTTCACGTGCAATTTTTTTTTTATCATATGGCATGGGTTTTTGGGGAGACGGCAAATCTCTTGGGTAAGGCGTTTGTGCTGAAATGTAATAATGATAATGATTTTGAAGAGGAAGAGTTGACATACAGATGATGGAGGAATTAGAGAGGCATGGGAAATGAGGCAACTCGTAAGAGAACTATTGCGACCCCACTTGATCCTGCGTAGTTAAAACGTTTTGTGTCCTAGGGGATTGGAACTTTCTGGACGGATGAGGAAAGCGAACGGATAATCTGCATACCAGTATACCGCAGATCGCCCGTGTGTTAATCATAATCATCTGTCATATTAATCTTCCTGAACTGAATTATATTAGGATGCCATCACAAATAATTCGTTTCCCAAGTCTAATAAAAAACAGGAGTTTTGACTGTTGAATGATGTTGGTTCTTTCGTATTTTGTTTAAAAAAATGATTTTGCATCAAACTATCTGTCCGCTGCTACTCCTGTATTACAAAGGTTCATCTGAACGATATTGGACTAAATATTCTGCAAATTCTAGTCTGTATTACAAAGCATTCTTTGTGAGCTGGAAAACGCAAACCTCATCACATTCGCAAGCAGATTCTCCTTTCGGAGCGGTCGGTTTCTACCGTTTCTTTTTCAATCTCGTATAGTGTAGAAGTTTCTATAACCCAGCCTCGGGTGGCGCGTGCTTTAGCTACCGCCCGAGGGGCCGTGTGGGGGCGGGGCGGGGCGGGGGCGAGGCCGGAAGGGCGAGCGTGCCTCGCGCCTCGCGCAGCGTGTCCGTCACGGGCGGGCGCGTGGCTCTCGGCCAAAGCTCCGGCGGCGGCGGCGGCAGGCGCGATGCAGCGCCAAGACCTCCCGGCTACCACCACTCGCCCCAGCGCCGCTCTAAATCAATGGCTCCCGGACGGTAATGAGCAGCTGGCGGAGCCATTCAGTCGGAATAGGAGGTTGACGACAGGAGTGGATCCGTCCCTTGTCTTCCGGTGGAAAGAGAAATGGCGGAAGGTCGTCGTATACAAGCAGACGGGTTCTGAAAGAGGGCCAGCTATTGTATTTTATAAACCGTATCATCATGAAAGAAGTTCATACCTGAAAATAATACATGTGTAATGAAGTAAAAATAATGTTCATTTTCATAGAGGTTTTGCAAATGAATAACGTGTGAATATTTTATAAAGAGGGTAGCGGAATAAGATAGGGTAAATCTGCCTCTATAGGCTTTTTTTTTTACGAAAATCGTAAAAAAATAGTTTTCGCCTGAGTTAAATCAATTTACTCTGAGAATTTACAAATAAAAAAAACGTGTATTTTTGCTTCTAATATAAGTTTAATTTGTTTAACTACATGACGCCTATGAAAATGGACTTAATGGACTTAAATTGTTCTTGGGCTTCTCTACAGATGATGAAGATGTTTCGAGAATTTTTTGCGGCGGTTATATCCGCTTTTGACCCTTAGAATCAACAAAAAAGAAGGGAAGAAAGAAAAAAAGTTCTTCCTTCTTTTTTTAATAATATCTCATGTTCTGACACATCATAAAAAGGCCAAATACAAATTGTAGCCTTGCAAATTCGCTACGGTTTCCCAAAATTTCAACCGAAATACAGGAAGGAATGTACTTCCAGAAGGAATTAATATTTAACGGTAATCTAGGGATAGTTTTGAGACATCCCTATCAATATACATGTGATTTTCGTAACTTGACCCCTGACAGGAATCAGCTGTTGACGGTTTCATCCAATCGAGAGCATGAACGTCACCATAGTGACATTCACTTTAGCTAGATAGAAGCTCCCGATTGGATGGCAGCGAAACAGCTGATTCCTGTCAGGGGCAAAGTTTTAAAAAAATCGCAGTATAGTACTATTTTGATAACAGCAGAGACGTTATGTGATCTTTCGAAGCCGAGTACAGCTTTTGCAGTGAGGCTTCCTCACTCGGGGAAGCACGCGGCTGCCACCGGCCAAGCGCCAGGGGCGAGCGCCGGGCGCGGAGCGGGCCGCTGGGGCGGCGGGCGGCGCGGGCGCGGAGTGGCGCACTGCGCCCCCGAGGCCGCCCACGCGGGGCGATCCGCATCGAACGGCGCCACTCGCGCCCCGCCCCCCGCCCCCCGCCCGGCGCCCGGCGCGCCTCCCGCGGAAGGACCTCTCTGCCTTGGCGCGCGCCCTTGCGAAAGTTAGGAAGTGCTTCTATACTGCGATTTTCGTAACTTTGTCTCTGACAGAAATCAGCTGTTGACGGTTTTATCCAATCGGGAGATTGAACGCCACCATAGTGACGTCACTCTAGCGAAATATAAGCTCTCGCAGGATGGCAGCAAAACAGCTGATTCCTGTCAGAGGCAAAGATACAAAAATCGCAGTGTACGTCGGATGGACGACACTTGCGGGACTGGAGTGGATGGGAGATGGCTGTCGTTGCGTTAGGACAGTGGTGTCAGGCTACTGGTGGCAGTAGCACGCCTCGCGGCACCGTGCCTTGCCACGAGCTTCTCTGCGCCACTAGCGTCGGGAGAGGAAACTATTAGGAACCCCGCCGTTTTACAATAATGATGGCGTTGTCTCTTGCGGCGGGGTGATGAACTGCGTGGAGATTCGATTTCGTGTGGCATCGACCTTGATAACACTGCGTTAGGGCAAGGTAACTTGCGTTTTGCCGGCTACGAGTTAATTATTGCAAACAACAAAACTAGAAAAGAAAACTTTATTTTCCACGAACCAACATGTGGATCAACCAGCCCAATAGCATAAATTAAATTCATCCTACCCACAACTTCAAGAGCAATAAATTTTACACAATTAACCAAAAATATTTTGCGGTTCAGCGCATCTCGGGAGGGCATGTCCCTTTAAAACTGCAGAAACCGTGAACAAACAGCCAAATCATTCAACGTCGTCGCCAAACATCAATCAATTTTATTTTCCACCAACCAACATAGGAGACTAGCTGACAGGTTCCTCTGGCACATGCATTTACGAATTATGCCGATTTGGATGTGATTCCTAAACTGCAAAAAACGTTTTTTTCACGTTTTTTTCGACAGGTACTGGATTAGAATTATTAGTCCGTAAAAGTCTTGATCGCAGCTGAGGGTTTCATTCCGCTTACAGGAAGTTGGTGAAAATGTCCCGAACATATTCGGATTACTGAAGAAACGTGGGGCATTTATTTCATAACTGCACAGTGCACACCACCTTCCACTGATGCCTCTCACAGTCAGTGTCGGGTTCAATGCACAATGAATTCACTTAATTCGAAATCAGTTCAGTCTCATATTTTCCTATTTGTATAAACGCGATCATTTGAACTATGCTAACTTTGTTGTGAGACTTTTCTCAGTGTGACCAAAATAATGACTTATTTAGTGATGGGTTAGAATTAATTTTAGTTCCTGTTTCCCTCCGCAACACGAGCTTGCGGTCGCAAGTTATTATGAACATGGCGACCTAAGCCAGGGTTCGGCGTTGATGGACCAATTGCAGTTGAGCCGCTATCGCGAAACTCGCGATGAGCTAGCGAATGGCGCGGTCGATCGCCGCGGAAACCGAGTGGCTCGGTCAGCGGGCGGAGACAGCGCTGGCGAAACGCGGCCCGACCCGAGGGCCACATTGCCAAGGCCGCAGCGCGGCGCGTAATGCCGGCTTATTGCGCTAATGCATGGAAGTAATTGCGTGGCAAAACCCTCCCCTCGCGCCACCCCTAACCCCCCCCACTCGTCTGCGGTGCGGCTCACCCGACCGAAGCCCCATGTACCGTTTCCGCACCGTCCCTCTCCCCACCGTCATATCCGCCCCCTGCCCCTCCGCGTCTCTCCCCCTCCTCTCACACCACCCCCACACCCTTCCGATCGTTTCGCCCCCTTTCCATCGCGCTTTGCTGTCCGTACTATGCCCTACCCTTCCGTTCCAATCGTCAATCCCTTCCCATACTATTATTCGATTTCTCCTTCCCCATCGGTCCATTCGCTCTCATTCCATTGGTCCATTCGTTCCCAATCAATCAGTCTATTTCACCATTGCATCAGTCTATTTCACCATTTCATCAGTCTATTTCACCATTTCATCAGTCCATTTTACCATTGCATCAGTCCATTTTACCATTGCATCAGTCCATTTTACCATTGCATCAGTCCATTTTACCATTGCATCAGTCCATTTTACCATTGCATCAGTCCATTTTACCATTGCATCAGTCCATTTTCACCATTGCATCAGTCCATTTTCACCATTGCATCAGTCCATTTTCACCATTGCATCAGTCCATTTTCACCATTGCATCAGTTCATTTTCACCATTGCATCAGTTCATTTTCACCATTGCATCAGTTCATTTTCACCATTGCATCAGTTCATTTTCACCATTGCATCAGTTCATTTTCACCATTGCATCAGTTCATTTTCACCATTGCATCAGTTCATTTTCACCATTGCATCAGTTCATTTTCACCATTGCATCAGTTTATTTTCACCATTGCATCAGTTTATTTTCACCATTGCATCAGTCCATTTCCACCATTGCATCAGTCTATTGTCTATCTATCACCATTCCATCAGTTCATTCCCTTCCAATCCATTAGTCCATTTCCTCCAGTTCTATTAGTCCATTTCTTCCCATTCCAATACACTATACCCTCCCATTCCGTCAGTCGAGTTCCTTCCATCATTCAATCCTCTCACTCGTGTCCTCACGCTGAGCAGCCTCGATCCTCCCCGCTCCACACGTTTCTATTCTGTCCTTCCCTTGCCCACTGCACCCCGCCCCTTCCATCTCTTCTCCGCTTGCCTCACATCCTCACTGCTCTTCACTGCCCGCCATTGTTCATCCGGTCCCTGCCTCCCTCCCCCCCCCCCCGACTCGCAACGCCACCTCCTGGCAAGCCCTCTTTGCACTACCCCTATCCTACGATTTTCCTAACTTTGCCCCAGATAGGAATCAGCTATTTCGCTGCCATCCAATCGGGAGCTTATAATTCGCGAAAGTGACGTCACTAGGGTGACGTTCAAGCTTCCGATTGGTTGAAACAGTTAATTGATTCCTGTCAGGGGCAAAGTTACGAAAATCGCAGTATAGCACAGCAGCCCTATGCCGTGCGTCGCCCCACACCACCTCCCGCGAGGCACTGCACGAGTAGCCACCTGGCTTTCCCGCCCGGCGGGAACGCTTAGCTGGCTTCGCTTCGCAGAATTCTGCGCTTCCCGCTGCATTGAATGCCTCGCACTGTATTTAATTTCGATCCGTATCTGTGCGTACAACCCTAGCCTGTGATTAATGAGCGGCGACTGAAAGCGAGTTCGGCCATTATTGCAAACGTTCTGAATTACTGCCCGCACACCGAAATGTTCACCTCATTTTTTTACTGCATTGTAGAAAGAGAGAGAAATGTTCAAGAAACCGACACCGAGCAATTAATATGAATTGTTAGATTTAATCTGTACATGTGAATGATTACATTCAGTGTTTTTTTTTCTCGTTGGTTTACATTTTTCTTATCATGTTATAGTTTCAATATTCTATTCATGGATTTAGTTTCTTGCCCGAAACTATTTCCACTGACACCGAACTACGAAGTGGGTTGAAATGCTGCATCGTAATTTTCAATGATCTCGCTTCGATCTGAAACTTTGCCACTCACATGACTTCCTTTTCACAGATAACAAGAATTAATTTTATAATAGTTTTGCTCTTGTAGCTTTTCTTATTACACAGACCAAATCTCTCATGATTCAATTTCTATAGCAGCTTACTAAAGTAACTATTTGACAATAGGAATAGAATTATAAGGATCACCTTTCACTCCCTGTGACTCACAGTGTATTAGTATGCATTTAATTTCTGCAAAATGGCTCGACTCTACAATTGACTTTTCAGCCTGTGAGTTTCAGTATGAACGAACGTATTGTCAGGTTTGTAATTCGCTCATACTCAGATGTTCATTCTGCAGCGAGTTAATTAACAGTCGTTCGCTATAGACTGCATCATGCTTGATTAGTAAGGCTTTGTGCCATGAGCATGTGTTTGGTGTTCTTCGAAATCCATTGTAAGTTCACATTCAGATTACATTAACTTGCATTTAAAATTCGATTATGATTTGATTGAACGTGTTAAAGTCTGTAATGTGTCCTTAATGTGTAAAATCATATATTACTTAATGCGCATTTGTTAAAGATATTCTGTTCCGATAAAACTTGCCGGAACTTCAGAGAACAGCGAATAAAAAGTCCCTCAGTTGCCATATTCACGTATCTGGCTCGAACCGTTAGAGTAAAGCTGTACCTCTTTAGTCTACGCTCGAACATCGAGAGGTTAAATTTGAAGAAGAAGAAGAAGAAGAAGGGAGAAAGAAAGAAAGAAAGGAAAGGAAAGGTGGAGCGAAATCCTCAAGGGGAAAATCCATCTAGAGTGGTGTTTAGTAGCCGCCAACGCAGCCCCACATGGTGCGTCGCTTATCGCCCAGCTATTTCCGTCGCTTATGTTCGGAATCTGCCTCGCCGCCCAACCAACGGCTGCGGCGCGTACCAGCTGCACGCAGCACGGCCCTTTGACCTGGAGGGAATGTACGCGAACTGTTGCAGGGTCGGGCAGCGCACACATTGGAAATGCTTTTTTTTATTTGGTTTTCATTTTGTTCCGCTGCCGACCTGTAATGCCGTTCCTTGTCGGGTTCCGTTTTTTTTTTTTTTTTTTTTTTTTTTTTTTTTTTTTTTTTTTTTGTTTTTTTGTTTTTTTGTTTTTTTTTTTGTTTACGAACGTCGGATTTATCTGCTTGTTAAAAATCCTCGAATGGTCTCCCTGGACTACTTAAAATTCGAATTCCTTATTCACAATCCACTTCTACAGGTAAGTAATTTTAGTGTCTTGTAATGGTTAAATGGCAAATTGAGCATGTAGTGAGAGGCGTATCTTATTTACCTAAGTATTCTGAATATGCACGTAATGTTCAAGTGATAGGATTCAAGTTACTACTTAAAATGAGTTTGTGTTTGCTTATCTCGAGGATAGCCAGTGAATGAATGGCTTAGCTTCGTGCATAGTGAAGCAGCACCATGTATATTGTGCATAATGAAGTGCATGTAAAACTTCCATTTGAAACAGGATATTTAGTGATAGATGTGGACATTCGGGGCTATGATTGGTTAATTTATGACACAATTATTGCTGCATATAAAAGTTCATGATTAGCATTACGTACTTCATGATTCGAACTGGGCAGTTGGTGGTAATTTGCTCTTAATGTCAATATCGGTCATCAGTAGCAAAATTTGTGGTTTGCAGACAAGGCATGCAATGAGTTTCACAGAATCGCTTTATACTCGCTTGTCATTTGCCATTTCATCCATCAACATTTTGCCGTGGAAAATTGGTACGCTCTGGCGTTTCCGTAATTGGTGTCCGATTTTGTGTACGCGAATGCGACAGTTTGGCGACTGGAATATTAATATTTTGTAAGAAATGTGTTTGTGGATTTCATTGCGTAATTTCAGTAAACATTACAACGGGTATTGTTCGATTGACAGGGGTACATACGTTTCGTTAAGGAGTGTTGTCGCTCGGAGCCAAACGGCAGCAGTTCGCTACCACACGTTCGTGCGGCTCGCGGGACGCCGCGCTGTCAGGTCGTAGCCCCCGTGTCGCGGCGCGGGCAGAATTGCTGGCAGGCAGGCGTGAGCGCGAACATGCGTTTAAGAGACATTCGAGGTTTCAGACGAAACATTTGATTTGGCCAACAATATGCTCATGAGAAAGGTCGAGATCCTTTACAGCAGGCTGAGTACAAAAAAATACTTGTAAAGGAGTGCTTAGAAAACAGATAAGCTTCTCTTCTGAACAAACATCAGTATATTTTTGATGGGCAGGCACGATAACTTGCAAAGGAGAAGATAGGATTTGATTGACAGGGGTAAATAAGTTTCGTTAAGCTGCGTTGTCGCTCGAAGAGCAGGTCGCTACTAAATGTTCGTGCAGCTCGCGGGACGTCGGGCTGTCAGGTCGTAGTCACCGTGTCGCGGGAGCTACGAAACTAAATCTTTTAAAAGTTGAAGAATACCCGACGTTCATAGTAAAGAAAATGTTCCATAATGTACCCCAATTGAGAGGTCTCTGGCGTTTCTAGTTCATACTGAAGCAGTTGTGTGAATTGGACGGAAGACCCAAACACATCGCGCATTCATATCCAGAATCAAATCAGATCTTAGCAAATTCAGAGGAAAAAAAACACGAGTCACTGACCAAGCCAAAGAAACAGTAAATTAAGGATTGCTGTCAATCACGGGTCAGACTACTTAATTTCACACGGATATAATTTTTGTTACTGGTTGCACAAAACTTTATATAAACAAAGGTAATTCGTTTAAACGTTTCTGGTCACTTTTAGTTTCCACTCGTTAAACGCCGCTAGTTGACTATAGTGCGATTTTTATAACTTTGCTCCTCAAGCCCCTATGGCCACGATGGAATATCACACGGCATTTCGCGTCTTTCTCCGTCGTACTGCTAGAAGTCGCATGATCGCAAGCACTGCTTGATACGGTCGCGATCATGTGATATCTAGCGGCACGACTGAGAAAGACGCGAAATACCGTATCATACTCCATCGCGAAGACGGGACTTGAGGGGTAAAGTTAGAAAAATCGCACTATAAACGTTGGTCCAGCTCTCGCGGGACGCGGCGCTGTGGGGTCGTAGCCCGCGTGCGGACTGGACGGCTGGCAGGCCGAGAGAGGCGTGAGCGCGGACGTGCCCCTCTGAGCACACATCTGGCGCGCTGCCTCCGCGGCGGCGGCGGCGGGGGCGGCGTGGAATGCGCGGCGCGCGGGTCCCGCCGCCACGCCCCCGCCCCCCGCCCCCGGCCCGGCCCCGCCCCGGAAGCGCAGCGCAGTCGGCTATTTCCGGGCAAGCGGCCCCCGCCCGGAAGGAGGCGCACGGCGGCGCTGGCCCTCGCCGCGCGGCTTCCGACGGGGGCACTCCGCGGGTGAGGGGAGCCGCGCGGGACGGGACGCGGCGAGACGAGCCGGAACTAACGGCGTGGGGGGGGGGGGAAATGATCGGCTAATGGAAGTGCTGCGCGCTGCCTTTGGAATTGTGCGGCGCTCGCTGAATCGAGACGGTGGTAATGTAAGGACGACGTTCTTCGTTTCAGGATGGCTGGGATGGAGATGAGTGAGTGGGCGAATGTATGGGGTGCCTCGTTTGCGGTGGAGTGGGCAGAAATAATAACTCACTCTCAGTGGTGGTTTTTACGTGTTTTTTTAAATTTATTTTCTTTTAAGTGTCTTTCTAACATTGGTCATCAGCGACCTCCACACAGATTTACAATTACATTACCTGTTTTTTAAAATTTTATTTATTTATGGCTTGTCCTGTGACCAAAGCTTTGTAGTGTCATTTGAAAACTAATGCAGTTTGTCCAGTTTTCCCAAGAATTATATTTTTGTTCCAATTGATTCTGTCTTTCTGTCCTCACAGTAAGGGGAATGGGATTCCCGATACATAGCTTGCGAGCCAGTGTTGTGGAATGACATGAAATCACCAATTGAAGGTTGTACACTTCTGTTTGAAGTAATGACTTCCTTGAAATTTTTGGGGGGTATTTTGCTGATAATGGAAACATTTTTTACGTTGAAATTGAAAGCTGAATATTTGCGAACATTGCTATTAGTAATCAACTACACCCTTCTCTGATAGATCGTTGCATTCTGCTATCTCATTTTCGTTCCCAATATCCTTCAGTAGTGAATTAATCCGAAACCGCGATGCGATAAAGCATTCGGTAATACGCCTGCTACAAAACGTCCTTGCACGATAAACTAATAAAATTCGTTTCATACCATACTAGAGGCGTGCTAGTTAACGCCGTACAGCTTCCCAGTAGCTTCCAAAAACTGCTTTTTTAGGTTGCGTCTGTCGGTTTCAGCTGCTACGTCATTGCGTCGTCCGCTGTTACTGAAGCCCTCTTTTCGACGGCTGACAAAGGCCGGCCGCGCCGCGCCGCGCGCCCCGCACAGGAAGTCGCGCTTCGCCCGCGCCAGAGTTCAGGGCCGGCGCTTTACGATCAGTCGAAAGACGAGCAACTGCGCGCTGCATTACTGGCAACAGCCTCCCCGGACCCCCACGAGCGCTGTGGAAAAGAGATTTGTAGTGGGTTCGTCTGTGAGGTCCGTTGGACGGAAGATGTGTCGGGCCGTATTCTGGAAGGATAAGCTACATGTTGAACATCTTTGAATGAACTTGTGTTATGAAGAGGGCGTATGGATAAAAGAACATGATTGTTAACATCAGAGCAAATTAATAATAGATGACTTTTAAAATCGAGGAGAGCTCTAGTCATTTCAAAAAATCTTTTTTTAATTTTTTTTTTATTTTAGGTCCCATTAACATCAAGGTTATTAGCGACCACTGTTGGGTTTGTTATGTAATATAGTGACGACGGGGTGAAAGGACGTATACAAGTACAAGTATGCCTGAGACTGGACTCGAACCCGCGATCATTGGGTCCGAGATCTCGGCCACCGCGGATCGGCAAAAAGCTATTTGTTGAAGTATATTAATATATCTCAAAACTCCATAGAAACGTTCTTCTTTAGTGCGATTATTATTTTGTTTACCTTTGTCAAAAAGGCGGAATTCAAGTTTCTAAAGACTGACCGGTTCGAAGATTTCCAAGGCAAATCAGCTGCCCTTCGGGCTTTTTGAGAAAGTTGCTTTACATTATTTTGGAGAAAATGGAGGTGAAAGTTGCAAATAAAGTGGTACACATATTTTTAAGTCATTACATCAGGATTATATTTGAACGAGAAATCCAAACATTTGCATTTACGTTTCGAATATTTTATTATCTTAGTCAATCATTTACGAGGGTGTATTACGGGTTGAGCGTGAATGAGAGGAAGAATTAACTTTTTAAAAATTTTTTACTTAAAAAACAATGTATCATTCTATTACGTTGTGGGAGAAATTAGATACCGTTTATAAGAGAGATTAATGAGACTCTAGTTATCTTACAATTCAAGATCTGCATGCACTTGTCGATCGCGTAGCGATCATCATGCGAGTTGGCTTGTGGCCACGAGACGGAGAAACCGTGTTCTATGTCAGAACATCGTTTTTCACCCAGTGGCTGCTAGCCAGGTCTGATGATCATTTCGCGATCAAAAAGTGCCTGTGTTATTAAATTAGTTAAGATTCTTAGATAACATCAGTGTCTGACGAAACAACTCGAATCTTCTTGCTTCGTAGTCCTAAGAGATTTTTTTTTCTGACAACTTTAGAACTCATCTGCTCAGCTCCGTAGATGACCGCCCACACGTCTGTGGAGGTACTACGAAACCCCCCGCCACGTCCAGCACACCTGCACACGCTGCAGCTTCACCCTTCTTACGATCATCTCCAGCAGTGCCCTTTGCGGGCTCGCTCTCGTGTCTTTTTTCTCTCTACTCGTAACGTCCCGCCGTATTTCTCGGGTTTTCTGCTTTAGCACCGCCACCTCGCACGCGCTGTGTCCGCCGTGCGTAACTTTTCCCCTCTCGTCGCGTGGGTCGCTCCGGCGTCGGCGTCGGGTGTCTCCCTCTCTGTCGTCCCCCCTCCGTGCGTCCCTCCGCCCCTGCGCCGGCGGCCATCGACCGCTCCGGGCGGCGCCACGCGAATCTCGGCGTCTCCGCCCCCGCCCCCGCCCCCGCCCCGCCCTGCCGTTGGACCGTGTGGGCAGGGGAGGGGTAGGGCTGAGCCCATTACGCTAACCGGGTAGAAGGCGATAGCCCGCGGGGCTTCCTCTTCGTTGCTGCCGCCCCGCTGCACCGGCGCTGCACTCGCCTTCACGTGACCCCTGGCGTGGACGGGCGGACGGGGAACAGATTTTCTTCAAGGAATCGGAATGAAATGTTAGAAACTTCTGGCGTGTGGAGGGGGTCGAAGATGATCACTTTTTGCCGATGAAGTTGTGCAAATACACACACACACACACACATTGGTAATACTATTTTTAGGCAACTCAAAAGGTTTTCGGCAGGTACACGAAATCCATTTGCTGAACTCTTGTTGTGCACGATTAAGTTGTTTAACAATAAGGGCCATGTGTAAATGAAACATTGTTATTTGACATGTCCTATCACGTGTTCATTAGCAAACAGTGATATTGGATCCCCTACTTGTCCTAGAAGATTATAACTATAATTCTCAGATGCATGTAGGCTATAAAAACTAGTTTTGATGTGTTCCGTATTGTTTCGTACATCATCTGTTTCATGTTTCAGAGCAACGTTTAGTTTTTTATTTCACATCATCAAATTAACAATCCGTTCTTTTAGAACTTTCAGGCAAATGATTTGAAATTACATTATTTATATAGACTTTAGGTTACATATTTAGTTTAATTAGTGATTACAGAAGTGATTAGACGAAATTGTGAAGTCCAAATATATCAAAGTGAAAAATCGTATTATAGACTCATTCTTCTGTTAATTTTGTCAGTGTAGTATTAAAACTCATTCATCAAACAATATTCCTAGTGTCATCGAATAATGGAAATAGTGTATATGATTAATGAATGAATAATATTTTTGGTATGAAATATTGCATTGGAAAGGAGGATGGAATTCTGCTGTTCATTTTCGCGAGTCTCTCATGTCAAGAACGAGTTTGTCCATTCCCCTTTCTGTGTTCCGGATCATAGAACCCAAGCGAAGAGCGCCGAGACGGAAGAGAAACCATGAGCCCAACAAGCAATTGCTCAGAGCGGCTCTTAGCAGCTCATGAAAATGAATAGGCTCGCGACCGACGCGTGGCGTGCCCCGCAGCACTAAAACACCCCCTTCCTTCCCTCTCCCTCCCCGTGTTGCCTCCAGCCGTCAGAGGCCATTGGCGGCTATTTAAGGCGATCCCGATATACACGCGCGGGCGGGCGGGCGGGCGGAACTGTCGCCGGCGGAACACGGCCGGAGCGACGACAGGGACAGGGCGACGAGCGGGAGGAAGTTCACTTACACGCAGGCGCCCGCGCGGCACGCGGAAGCAGGAAGGGGGCGGGTGGAGGCGAAACGGGGATCGCCCTCCAGGAGCCCGGAGTCATGGGATTGATTGATTCGTGTTTCCGGGCGCGTCAACTACTTAGGTCATTAGTCCCGTAAGTGAAGTGCGTGCTTTTTCTCGGGAGGTGGCAGCTTTTTTCCCCGCTGGATGGCGAGATATGGCGCCGACCTACCGTCGACTAGAGGGTTGTTTTCCCCTCAACCAGGTATCTCCCACCAGCGGGCCACCGCCCCAGCCGAGACCGTGAAACATGGAAGTGGTAGTATAATGGTGGGGGGGATGCTTCTCGTGGTGTGGTATGGGACCGTATAGAAGGAAGTATGAATGCAGAGATTTAAAAAGAAATATTAATGTCAACTATACTATCTTATGTTTGTGAGGAAATACCTTTCGTCTGGAAGTTTATGCAAGACCACCACCCAAAACATACCGCAAAGTTTGTGAAGACCGGTTCTTGATAAGGAAAAAAGGGACAGTTTTGGATTTGCCAACATAGTCCCAGATTTAAATCAATTGAAAGAATTATGGGAAAGTATTGTTAGGATTGATCAATCCAAAGCAACTAATTTAGACAAACTGTGGGATGTAATATCAAAGGCATGGTATTCAAGAAGAGGAATGCAGACGTTGTGTGAGCTCTTAAACAATCTTAATTTCCTTATCACGGCTTGGTGATTCTAATTGATTGGCACTGTACGTGTGGGTACTTTCCCATAGGGAGTGCTTGTGGATTTTCAGTACTATATTTATTTATATTGGTGCTAAATTTATATTAAAGTAATTAAAAGTGAAAGTAGTGTGAAATGAGAATGAATCGTCGTTCCTTCATATTCTGTTTGAAACTAAAGTAACGTTTTTTTGCCGTACTCCATTGGCACAATTACGTCGAGAGACGTATAAAAATGGAAATACCGGGCGCTCTAGAAATCTAGTTTGTGTTTCATCACTACTGTGCCACAATTGGTGCCCATTTCTTATACAAATGTAGAGCGGATGTACGATTCCCGTTGAAGTGCAGTGGTGATTGCGTTACGATTGCACAGAATTGCGGTTACTCATTCGGCTTCGATAATTTTACCGTGACACGAGATAAACCTTTGAAACAGTGAACTGTACCTAAGGAGGCGGGAGTCGCTTCACTTGTGCCCTCGATTCCTCTTTTTGTCAAGTGCTTGTGTAAAGTGAAAGCAAATCGAGATTGCAGAAGTATTATCACTAACGAAAAGCCACGTTTGTGCTGCAAAGTAATCACATAAATGGTAACAACCTTAAAAACAACCGATAAAGAAAATCCAAGTGACTTCCTTTCGCTGTAAGTACGGAACAACAGCACAGGCAATTTATTTAGGCGGGTCGTCTTCCTATTGCCTATTCTACTCCGATTCCAAAACTGCACGTCCTCTTCCACTACGCAGAAACGAAAGAGTGATTATTCCTTTGTGGTCTGGTTTTTTGAAAGAATGTGATATTCCATGGGCGTGGATTACTTCACTATATAATTGGTCGCAGAATAAACCATGGCAAATCTCATTCTTAAGGGAATAAAAAAAAAGCAAACTAGTGTGCAGAAAAGCGAAATGGAAAACGACGCGAATGAGTAGTGGGGAGAAAAATGAACTTCAGCTGCCTATATTCGTTGTCCATACTATAGTTGGTTGGAAGTGTCATACAATGTCTTCTCATATCATTCGTCGGTATCCTCCTGTTTAACATAGATATACTGACAACCATGACATACGCCATGGTTATACTGCAATTTTTCTAATTTTGCCCCTCAAGGTCACTCAAATCCCATCTTCACGATGGAATATGACACGGCATTTCGCATCTTTCTCAGTCGTTCCGCCAGATTTCGCAAGATTGCGACCGTATCAAGCAATGCTTGCGATCATGCAACTTCTATCGGCAAGACCAACAAAGAGGCGAAATGCGGTGACATATTCCATCGCGAAGGTGGGATTTGAGTGTCCTTGAGGAGCAAAGTTAGAGAAATCGCAGTATATAGTCGGTTGGAAGTGTCATACAATGTCTACTCATATTATTCGTCGTTATCCTCCTGTTTAATATAGATGTGCATACGCCATGGTTAGGAACACAGCGCAGTTGTCGGTTGTTTGCTGTGCGAGTCATCGCCTCGTGAGGCGGTCAGGCGAAGCGCGCGGGAGAGGTGGCGCGCGCCGAGTATTTACAGGGAAGCGTGTCCCGCTCACGAGGGCGAGATAAGGCCCGAGAACGAGCGCCGCGGTGTGACACTGCTTTGTTCTGGTGACGCACCGCCCGAGGCGGGGCAAGGGACAAACGCGCGCCTGGCGCTGGGTGGGGAAGAATCGACTGGCTTCACTTCCGCCTCCTTCGCTTTCTTCGTCTCTTTTGTCGCCGCTGGAACCTCCCTCTCGTATGGTTGATGCCTCGTAAAAGTGATCAGTAGCAATGATATATTTTCATTTATTATAATTGTTATAATCATTATTATTATTATTATTCCTCTATATCACGACTAAACATGTTATGTGTCGGCGCCTTGGACTGTCTGTGCCTCTACAATACTTTGCTCAAAATGTGAGCTGTTCCAAATAATGCAATTATTATTATTATTATTATTATTATTATTATTATTATTATTATTATTATTATTATTCCACTACATCACGACTGAAGATGTTATGAGTCGGCTGAATATAAAGTCTACTCCAGGTGGCAACCAGATACCTAAGGAGCAGATCTAGGGACTGTCGGTGCCTCTACAATACTTTGCGCAAAACGTGGGCTGTTCTAAATAAAGCGATTTCTTGCACGTCCCGGTCTTTTGAATTACCTGGGAGTTTAGCCAAGTTCTTACACAAATTTTGCGCAACAAATCCCAGAGCTCCGATAACTATCGGTGCTTTTACGCGCCACATTCGGCTGATCTCGATTTCCAAACTCTTGTATTTCAGATGTTTCTCTGCCTCCTTGGTTACAGCGTTTTGATCGCATGGCACAGCAACGTCTACAAGTAGACATGATATTTTCTCCGAATCCCGGATAACAATATCCTGTTTGTTTGCCGCTCTTTTGCGATCAGTTTTAATTTCTTGGTCATACAATATCGTACACAGTCCAACAGACGTCACCTGTTTTGGTGTTCGTACCACTTGGGGCATGTGTTTCGAACTTCGAGGGCGGTACAGATCTGCCAGTGGATGTAACTTAATACCCTGTCGTATCTATTCAAATATTCTGTCTTTGTTAGAATTGGACAAGCAGAGTCAATATGATCATTTATTATTATTAATTTATTATTATTATTATTATTATTATTATTATTATCATCATCATCATCATCAAGAATTGAGTGAGTGGAAAAGCGAGGGTGACTTAAACCATTACACTGCTGTTAATGTAACGATTTTTGTAATAAGTTCAAGTTTTGTGTCAACATGATGTGCATGTGGATTTCCTTCAACTAAATATTTCGTGTACAGAATATGGAGTAGTTCTTCGTCACTGGCTTGTTGTTGTGCAGATATTAACATTCCAGATTAAGAATATTCATGAAGGTGCTGTAGACTTGTTCCTGTAATGCTCGGCCGGTAATCTTACAGTGCACAAGATAGTTTTCTTTACTGCGGGCGCAGAATGCGGAATGGTTAAGAAACTCTGTTTCCTGTAGTTTGATTCCTGTGCAAAAGTGACTCAGGGCATCAACTGATGTCACTGCTGTGCCTCTCACCGGGAGGTCCTAGGGTTCCAGCCCGACGGTGGCAGGATTTTCGACACTAGCTTGTCAGCAAGGTCGAATTCAAACCCTGTCTGGAGGAGAATTCTAGCGGCCGGCTGCTCTGAAATGTGATTTTCCGTGGTTTCTCCGATCAGCACCAGGCGAATGACGGAGCAGTACCGGAACAAACGGGCCACGGACTAAGCGCAATCTTTCCTTCCTCTGAGCCCGGTACTATCCACGCACACTTCCACTCACATGCTCCACTACAAATGCCGGGAGATTAGTTTGGAGCTTGCTTAGTGTATGAGCTTGTCCCGACTGGGACGAAGCTGTGGTGGTGGAAGATACCTGGTTAGGGAAAATTGGCACAAGGTGACGGTATGTCGGCGCAGGATTGCGGGGGAAGATCATCACCACCTCACGCGATTAAAACATACACTACACTTACGAGACAAATTGCTTTAGCAGTTGCCGCCCTCGGAATCACTAAAAGAGTAATCGATTCCTCTGTGGATGACATAACATAAAGGATTTTGCTGACATTGGTTGCCCTTTGCGCCTAGTCCTGGCATTTACCCAATCGCTTTCAACCCTATCAGTGTATTGCTTATTGCTCGACGTGTACGGGGGCATTGCTTTGGTAATTAGCTCCGATTAGATAAAATGGTATGTTTCTGCAAATATTGAACTGTGTCATAGCGAGTAATCAGCAACGACAGTTGTCCAAGTACCATACGTGTAGTTCCCGTTATTATCTTTGAATAATTGAATTTGTAATTTTTCCCTTGAGTGCCGCCTCTACTTAATAAACGGGATTAGTCTTCGGGTAAGAATCAGTTTAGTGCGTATATGGAATTTGCCACAGTGGGTTGGTGATCAGATGACCTTTGCCTTACATCTCACCATCAGGGAACCTATGACGGGAATTTTTATTCGGCAGGGTTATGTGATACCGATCATTCGCAGAGCAAAATGTAAGAGTAAGGTGAATAAATAAATTGAATGGTTTGGAAAATCAAGGTTTATGTGTAGCTCACAGAATGATAAGAATAAAAATTTTACAGATGATATCAGTGCTCTTAATTCAGCTATTGGGTGTGTTTTGCTTTAGAAAAATTGTTGTTTTTCTTTTAGAAAAACAAGAATTTTTTTGTGTGGTTTCGTAAATATTGAATGCCAAAATATTGTAATAAAATAATAAATAACGTAAATAAATATTTGTAATTTCATGAAATGTTATCTAGTATTTTGAACACTCCAAAATTGTGTTAAATCAATTGCGATCATTTTATAAAAAATAAATTCTTCAAATAATGTTAGAATTTGGATTTTTTAATGTTTATTATATATAACGCATACCCTTAATTATTTATGAGTAGTTCGTAAAAGTTTAATTATATGCCTTGAAAGAAGCGGGGCCACAAAACATAGAGAAAAATATCGTATTATCAGAATTAAAATTTAGATAGTGGATATTCAATTTACCCCGGTTGCGATGCGTATATTGTTGGTACACGGTCAATATAAATGGCATGATTACAAATGCATGTTGTTTCAATATCGTTGCGAAATCTGTTTTCAAACGAACTAGTGCGCTGTGCACGTAAACAGATCTGTTTTCCAGATAAATCTGCATATAATAATACGTTTTACCGCAAAATATGGTGAAAATTTAACGCACGTCGTAATTCTAGATGAAACGTTTATTTTTTATTCTTCATGAAATGAAGCTGCAATCTCATAAAATAAAATATCGTTTCTGTTATCTAGGTTACAACCTTATACCATCCAAGGAACTCATATTACATCCGCAATTCGACATATGTTCAGATAGCATAGTAGAGATTTAATAATTTACGCACGACGAATTAATCATAAACATATGTCTCTCGCGGTTGTAAGCTTTTACGCGGGTCTATTTTTTTAATGTTCAAACCAGGTAAAAAAATCCATGTAGTGTATTATAACAATTTTCTCGCCTTTTCCCTTCGACGCGTTTTGTGGAAACAGTGCTAGGAGCCAAAGTCTTCGACACAGAGACATGGTCGACCGTGCAGTGGTCGTAAAGATTTGAGCAGGGAAATAGCAACAATTTTCCAAATAATTTTCGTTAAAAAAGTAAGAAAGAAAGAATGGAAAGAAGCTAGAAGTTTCTTCAGAGTAAAGGTGGAGGGTGTTGAGAACAAGCGTGTATACTGCGATTTTCGTAAACTTTGTCCCTGACAGAAATCAGCTGTTCACGGTTTTCATCCAATCGGGAGCTTGAAACGTCACCATAGTGACGTCACTGTCGGGAAATATAAGCTTCTGATTGGCTGGCAGCAAAACAGCTGATTCCTGTCAGGGACAAAGTTACGAAAATCGCAGTGTATGAGCATCGCCCGTTGACCGGCTTCCGCCCCGCTGAAAGGCGCAGCGGGCGGGAATGTGATTTCTGTGTCGGCGCGCTCCCACTTCGCGAATTCCCCCTTCCGGCGGAGGGGTTGCGATAGTGGCCCCTCGGGGACGGGCAACCCTCAACGTTTCCCTCCCCCCACTCGGTTTGCGTGGCCGCGGGAGCGCTAACTCGGGCGGGCGATACGGAACTCCTCGGGCCGGTGGCCGTCCCTTCCCTTCCCTTCCTTCGGGGAGCGGTGAATGAAAGGAGGGGCGGCCGCTTAAAGAGGAGGGGCGGGGCGGCGCGGAGCCTGAAGGACGCCTACCACGCCGCCCCGCGGCGCGGTCGTGAATATCCAGGTGTGATGAAGCGGGCGCTCAAGTGGGCCGGGACGAGTGCACTACAACCGCGCTCACTGTGCGGCTTCTATTCCGACCCGTTTTCAGAGCGGAGGGTTTCCACAATGAAGGGAGGCTCGTACTTTCAAGAGTACGCTTCTTTTTTGTTTCTTTTCTTACAAACCGTATACGAGGTAAAATAGCTCATAAGGGTACAGCATGTAAGTGCATATTATATAGAGGAATTACTGCAAGAAAGGACCAGTTGACAGGTTGTAGAAGCGAATGTCATGCAGGGCGAATGACATTTGCACGAGATGAAACCATTTACAAATGAGCTATATGTAAACGACGCACTGACAAAATGAGTGCATGGACATAAATTGCAGTTATCGCTGTAAAGTAAGGTATGTTTGAACCACTTTTATCGGTAACGTGTTGTCCGTGGTTTCATTTCTCCGACTAATGTTTAATAGTGACTAGAAAAGAAAGGGTAACAGGTCATTGATTCGGGAGATTATCTACGAATGTAACACATCTAACGAAAATGAACAGTTCTGCAAATGGTGGTGAGAAGTGATGAATGCATTTTCCATTGCGTTGCCGAGACCTTTGCCTTTTTTTTTCTTTCTCTGCTCTTCTTCAGGGCAAACTGGGGCCACCTCATTTGCAATTATTTAGATGATTTTTATCCGTGTGCCATGTTTCTTTCGGCTCTCAACGTCAATTTGGAGTTAAGATAGCCCTGTATCTCGCCCAACCAGGGATGATCTCTACAGCCGAGAAAAATAATTCTGTGGTCCACAGGGTAAAAGTTCCTAAGTCAAAGATCTTAGTTTGGAGCTATATTTCCAAACACCTTTCTGTCGTTAAGGAGGCAACATTTGAATTCGGTCGTTTTACTAAAATAAAATATAGATACTAAACTTGTAGTTTCAGTATTTAACCCAATTTCGCCAAAATTGACTTAAGAACTTTACCCGTGACCACGGAATTGTTTCTTGCTTATTTCAATCTTTGCAAGAGACTGCAACGTCGCAACGTTGTTTTTCAAAATGGATGCGATGAAGCCAGCTGACAGTGGATGACAAGACATGAAGTGATGTGTACACAGAGTACATTCGTGTTGCGAGGATAGATGTCCGACGAATCAGTATTCATCTCTTGAGGGCCTTGGGATATTACAGAAATAGTTCGTGGTTTATTGCGAGCCTGTTGCGCACAGGATGATGTAATTCGTGGACTTCGCCGCCGGCTATAATTGAAATGTAGGTCGATTTCCAACGTAGGGATAACATTGGCCTGAGTGTCGAAGAGACAGCCCTGTCATTAAAAATTCTGCTGGTCATGAGCGTTTTTGCCATGGTCCCCTTTCTAGTTGAAATGTTGGGTTACTTCCTTTGCCGCTGCTTCAGTGGAGCCGCTACATTGTCGCGGGAGCCGAACCAGGTACAATGAGTTGTTTTCAGTTTCTTAGCATCGAAAACTCTTTCTGATGGTGTTGCACTTCTAACCATCTATAATAATAATAATAATAATATTATAATAATAATAATAATTAATAATACCGTAAAATCATTCCAAACGGGAACCTGTGTAAGCAGGAAACCTGCCTCAACCGGAAAATTTCCCCGGCCCGTGAATTAAATTACATTTTATACAGCATAAAACGGATCCTCTCCAACGCCGAAACGAAACTGTTTTTCATGCCCTTCGGGGGGGGGGGAATCTTTATAAAACGGAGTTTCTGTGCATTTAATGCAATTGGCAGTGAGACGAGAGATGTTCGTAATGAAATGAATGCGTCCGCAAGCTTCTTTTAAATTCTCTATCCCTGTGACACGCGATTTCGTCGTAGCAGTCGGACATTGAAGGAGAGGGGCTTAATGAAGAGTGTTTAATATTAATTTTTTGGTGATTTCTTCCACAAATTACGTTGTATGGTTATGCATTTTCATAATAATTATAATTAAAGTTGTGTAATTTACTACTTTTAGGGCAGAATTATCAAAATCGCAAGTGTCATAAAATGGACAACCTTGCGTAAAACAGAAACTTCCCTAAACCGAAGTTGTGCGTGCGTGCGCGCGTGTGTGATGGTGTGTGTGTGTGTGTGTGTTCCGATCGATTGCGGCGTAGATAATTTTTACTGTAATATGAAATGAGTTCCTTATGTCGATTTGACTAGCATTTTATATTCTGGTACGTTATGACCTCTCATAATAAAATATGAAACTATTACTTCCTAGCAACAAACTATATGTGCTTGAAAGTAATATTGTTGCCTCTCTTTCTATACCACGCTTAACAATATTAATTATTCAGGGAGAAATTGTGTTCTGTTCCTCCTGAGGTAGTCGTGTACCGCTGTGACGAGCTCGGAGGACAGCAAATGGGCGAACCTTGTACGCAGACGCATTGTCCACACCCCCACGAAACTCCCTTCAAAACAATACGAGTCGGTGCCGCCCCTTCAGAACAGTATGAGTAGGTGCCGTGCCAATTGTATTTTTGACGCACACATGTGATAGCATACCGGTGGCAGCCCCCTTGTGACGTCGGCTGAGAATGCGTGTTAGATGTATGCGTGTTAGATGTATCCCTCGAACGCTCGAGGGGTCGACGCGGTGGGGGAGGGCGCACAAAGCAGCCAAAGAGCGCTCCTCTTCCAGCCACGAGCAGCTCCAGCGACATGCCTCTCCTGGGGCAGCAACCCCGCACAGCTCGGCGCGGCACGGCGCGGCGCGTCGACTCATCGCTTTCGCCTCGCACCGCCCCGCTGCGTCAGCGCACCCCGCCCCCGCCCCGCCCCGCCCGCCCCGCCCCGCTCCGCTCCAGCCCCGCCCAGCCCCGGCCCCCGCCGGCCCCGCCCCGGCCCCGCCCCCCGCCCCGCTCCCTGCCCCGCCCGGCCCTCGCCCCAGCCCCAGCCTCCGCCTGCCACGCCCACCCCCGCCGTGCCCCGCCCCGCCATGACCCGCCCCGGCCTCTGCCGCGCGTCCCCACAGCCCCTCTGGGCAGGCACCCTCTCACCACAGGAATCTGGGTCGCACTGCAAGAGCCCGCTCGGCTGATGCCTTGCACGGGATGCACTTGGCTTGGATGTCGCTTGTCTCGCGCCGCTCTTCACTTCGAGCGCCTTCGTATTGCACTGTTCTTGTTCTCTTGGGTTTTCAATCATCACACTTGATGTGGAATTGGACGAACTGCTTGTAGTCGAAGTGTTTACATCTTCCTTTCCTTTTTACGTTTTGTGCCCTATGCTTATACAGCATTTGCTTACGTATTGTTATTCATCATAGGCAATATTTTTCATTTCATGCCCCCCCATATTGGTCTTGTAAAGTAGTCTAGGTAATTTTTTATATATGTTTTTTTATCAGAGTCTCTTTTCATTGTACTACATCACACAATTCAATTCACTCGCCTTTTGTGTTGTTTGATATTGCCACCAACTTAATATTATTTGATTTGAGCGTTTGTATTTTTCTCCCCTTTTTTCTTGTTCCTTGATTTCCATTCCCATCATATTTTACATTACTACAATAAATAATAATAATAACAATAATAATAATAATAATAATAATAATAATAATAATAATAAGGCTATCATATAAATCTAAAAAGAATGGACAAGGTGCAGATCAATAAAGATCAATCATTTATGTGGCTTAAAAGGGGAAGAATGAAGCCAGAATCGGAAGCACTTGTAATAGCTGCCCAAGATCAGAGCCTTGAGAACACGACATTATGATAAAGCGGTTCTCAAAATTTCCCAAGACGATAAATGCCGCATTTGTCAGGAACACGTAGGAACCATCGATCATATTGTCTCAGCTTGTCCAATCCTAGCAAAGACCGAATACTTGAAAAGACACGACAGGGTGTGTAGCTACCTCCACTGGCAGATCTGTACCGCCCTCGAAGTTCCGAACACATGCCCCAAGTGGTACGAACACTCACCGAAAACCGGTGACGTCTGTTAGATTGTGTACGATATTGTACGACCAACAAATTCAAACTGATCGCACGATAGCGGCAAACAAACCGGATATAGTTATCCGGGATTTGGCGAAAAAATCGTGTTTACTTATCGATGTTGCTGTACCTTGCGATCAAAACGTCGTTACCAAGGAGGCAGAGAAACGTCTTAAATACAAGAGTTTGGAAATCGAGATCAGCCGAATGTGGGCGCGTAAAAGCACAGGTCGTCCCGATAGTTATCGGAGCTCTGGGATTTGTTCCGCAAAATTTGTGTAGAGAACTTGTCTAAACTCCCAGGTAATCCAAAAGACTGGGAAGTGCAAGAAATCGCTTTATTTGGAACAGCCCACATTTTGCGCAAAGTATTGTAGAGTCACCGACATTCCCTAGATCTACCCCTTAGGTAGCTGGTTGCAACCTGGAGTAGATTTTATATTCAGCCGACTCATATCATCTTTAGTCGTGATTTAGAGGAATAATAATAATATAATAATGGAAACCTCTTTGGCGAAACAATTGGATTCATGATGACGATCCAAGATAGAGTAATAGCCACTTGAAATTAGCGGAAATACATAATCAAGGAAGCAATCTCAGATGATACATGCCGAAAATGTCATGAAACAGCAGAAACAATTGAACACATCACAGGATCCTGCCGTACAAACACAGAATATACCAAAAGACACAATAATGTAGCAAAAATCATCCTTCAAAATTTAGCAGGAGGCACAGCTTCAGCATCACCCTATTATAAATATGATGTCGCCAGTAGTTGATAACAGCGATTTCAGACTCTATTGGGATAGAGAAATAAGGACTGACCTCACCATACCAGCCAATAGACCCGACATCACCTTGCTAGATAAAATGAAACAAGTCAAGTCCATCTGATTGACATTGCCATTCCACTCTCTCACAATATCGACAATAGCTATAGCAACAAGATCAGCAAATACAAGGATCTAGCAGATGAAGTAAAGAAAATGTGGAAAGTCAAGAAAGTCTATATATATATATAGTATATATATATATATATATATATATATATATATATATATATATTAGTTTTTACGAGGGAAACTGTGAGAATCCATCATGGACACTTGAGAGGCACCGCTCTCCCGAAGTAGTGTGAGACTCCTACTCACTAAACTCACTAACCCTTTCTAATCGACGTGATTACTGCCCCGGAACCGCGTTAGCATTACTTCAGGGCAGTGTCGATTCTAATTGCCCTTCCGGGCTTCTCTTTCAATTTAGTTTCGCCTTGAGTTTATTAACTCGTCACTGTCACTATTTTTGCGTCTCAGAATGCACTCCGCAAAGGCTGCTACTGCACACCAAGATTGGGAGTTGCGCAGCATCAAAGTGATGATGTTTCCTGGTGTTATTTGCTCTGCGCCTAATTCGTTGCCGAGACGAATTCTTTCTTCCTCCCATCTTTCGCACATGAAGAAAGTGTGTTGTGCGTCATCATCATTATTGCAGTAGAGACATATACTGCAAAGAAAGTCTATATTAGACCCATTATCATTTCGGCCACAGGACTAATTCCTACAAGCACAAAGAAACACTTGAAAATCCTTCAATTAGAAAGCTATCTATCAAAAATTCAGAAATCTGTGATACTGGATACTTGCCATATTGTGAGAAAGTTCTTAGGAGACGAGATTGACTGATATCAACTCAACTGTTATACAATACGTCTTGAATCTCAATTCCTACGTATTGTCTCATGTCCAACAGTGTTGAGATTTTGTATCTTATAATAATAATAATAATAATAATAATAATAATAATGATAATAATAATAATTACTATTGTTATTACTGCCATACATCCCATCAAGGCAAGACCTCCGTTCGTAAGGTAGTGGCGAAAAAGAGGATCTTGTGCATTATGATTATATACTTATCTTCTCAAAAACAAAATTGGAATTTTTATTGCTATTTCACTCTTTTGAATTCCCCTTGTTTCATTTTCGTTCATATTTTTCAGATATTCCGTTCTTTCTGTTTCAAATTTTATATTTAATAAAGAAGTCATGAAAAGATTTTCAGTTAAAGTTACATCCTGAAGTTATTAAAGTGGTTGCATTTGATACTTCACTATTGTTTATTTTTAACTTGTATATGAAGCCCGATGTAAGGCGTTCAACTTTTGGCATCGTAGTTTTGTCATTGAAGAAAACTTCAACTCTGTACCGTTTACCCCCTGCCCCCTCCTTCCCCCAGCGATGCCCGAAAATAGAAATGAATTGCAGATTATTTTCGTTTCATGTGTGTGTTTACCGTTGCGAACGGGTAATGGTTGTTATGAGAGCGAGAATGTTTCGTGTTCGCTGGGCCAGATTTGATTGATGAAGACCTATGAGACTGCTCGAAGCAAACAGGTTGATAAATCGAGTATTAATCCGCAAATTGCATGTGTGGGTGTATGTATTCATTTACCAGGACGTTCATTAAAATTAGAATAGTTTGAAGATGATCCAATTCGTAATTAAAACAGTGCATTTTTTTAGTATTACTGGGAATAGCTATCCCTCAAGTAACATGTATCAAATCCATTGTTAATGTCTCTACAAGAGCGAGTTTCATGGACACCCCTTAGGGAGAACTTACTCAGAAACCGTCAGTGCTTTTATAACTAATATCTCTCATTGTCCTCAAATTCTTATCATCTCAAGGTAAAAATATGTGCTGATGATTTAAGTTATAACACTCCAAATGTAATATAGAGAAATAATATTTCGTGCTGCAAAATCTGAGATAAATGCTTCCTTTCCGATAACACACACACGCGTAACATGGTCGTAAGATTTAAAAGGAGAGTAATTTCTCTGAATTCCGGCAAGAATCTTGTTACAAAAACATGTGTGAGAATGTCTGTTGTCGATTTGAGACGTAGTTTCGCCGAGCCGCGTGTGTGTCTCAAGGGACGCTGCGGTGCCCCTCGGTGGCTGGGCTCTGCCTCTCCGCCCGAGAGAGCGCCCGCTGCAACCCGATCCCCCGTTACCTGCGCCTCCGCCGAAAGCGAGCCGACCCGAGCGACGCAGACTTGTCCGTCCTTCGCCGCCCGCTGACGCCCTTGGCACCCAGCAACGCCCTCGGCGCCGGGCGTTGAGCCGTACCTGGCGGCGCCGCCCCGCCCCCTGCCCTGCCCAGCCATGCCCCGCCCCCGCCCGCCCCCGCCCCGCCCCCCCGCCCCGCCCCCCGCCCCGCTCCCCGCCCCGCTCCCCGCCTCGCCCCCCGCCCCGCCCACCGCCCCGCCCACCGCCCCGCCCACCGCCCCGCCCGCCGCCCCGCCCCCCGCCTCGCCACCACCCCGCCCCGCTCCCCGCCTCGCCACCATCCCGCCCCACTCTACTCCGTCCCACTCCACCCCGCACCATCCTTCCTCGCCCCGCCCCCTCTTTCCTCGCCCCGCCCCGCCCCATCCTGCCCCACCCCGCGGAGGCGCCTGTGTTCCAGCTCATATCGCTCTCTGGGAAGAAAAAGGGTGCGAATGGGACAGTTTTCTCCAGGCGGATGTAGAAAAGAAATTTGAAAAGAATATGAACAATCAAGACGTTACATGAGGAACTCAGCGCCAGAGAAGACTCTAGTTGTTCTATTGAGGAATGGATGAGTGAGCAGAGACCATTTTTTGCTTAAGGCGTAAGTCCCTTACGCAGTAGTCCCGAATGAATCTCGAGTACATTTTTGAGAATGTTTTCGCTTTCCAATTTTGTTGATTTGAATATTTAAAAATGTGGAAATCATAAATAAAACCCATAGAAAAATGATTGTTTCCCCAGCAGGGACAAAATAATCCTTACTAGTGTGATCGATGTCCTGTTCTACATTATGTTCTGCAATAATATGAAAGTTCGCGACGTTTTATGTTGTAAAACAAAAAGCCAGCCAACTCTTTCAAAGAAAAAAAAACAACAAAAAAACAACAATCCAACTCGTAATGTGTGTCAGTCTGATAAGACTGGAAGCATTCGACACAGTGGCGGACAACTGCGGAAATCGCTGCATATGCCGACCATCAAATTGCGGTGTTTGCGGTCGAGCAGCTACGACCGGAAAACGCTTGTAGCACATGCGGTGGCTGCGTTACAGGAACAGGAAGAAGCCGGCGCCTCGTCTTCCTCCCCGCAGACCCCCAACAGGGCTGCGATGAATCCCCTGCGGCTGCCAGGAATGAATCACGAACAGTTTCATCGGGAGAGATGGCTCAATGCATCAACCTGATGTCACTGCAGTCCCTCTGACCGGGAGGTCCTAGGGTGAGTCCCAACGGCGGCAGGATTTTCCACACTAGCTTGTCAGCTAGGTCGAATTCAGTCGCTGTGTGGAGGAGAATTCTAGCGGCCGGCTGCTCTGATCGGTAGTTTTCCTTGGTTTCTCCGGTCAACACCAGGCGAATGTCGGAGCAGTACCCTAACAAACGGGCCATGGACCGCGCGCGATCTTTCCTTCCCCTTCCTTATCCTATCCTCACCACTTACACACACACACCTACACTAACATGCACTACACTACCACACATGCCGGGAGACCGGTCGGGAGTTTACAGCTTCTCCCGGCTGGGGCGGTGCCCCGCTGGTGGCAGATGCCTGATAGGGGAAAATTCCGCTCGTCAACGTTAGGTCAGCCCTGGATCTCGCCATCCAGCACCATCTCCCGATGAAAAACACGCACTACACTTATGTTACTAATGACCTGAGTAGTTGAAACACGAATCAATCAATCAAACGAGCAGTTATGGTCTGATGCGAGGATGAAAAGAAATTGGAGAAGACATCTATTGAGAGCTAGGGTGTGTAGGAAACACTTCTCTTCGTCGAGAAAGAGATACAGAAGGAAGTAATGAGAATCTTTTTCTCCGGCGATATGATGCAGTTTGAGTTTTTTGACCTTATCTACAAAAGTCTGAGAAATACTTTCGACTGACTTTATCACTCCAGTAGATAAACAAATATTGCCAATATTTCGTTGTTGGAAAACCTTTCTATTCACTTTCTTGAACCTACTTCTTCCAAGAGACACTCTAGTAGTCATGGAGTTAATATTGAAGTTTCGAAGCTGCCCATAAAGGAGTTGCGAATTCACAAATTTGAATGTAGATTAGGACCCATCCAAAAAGTCCCTACACTCAATAGCAGCAGATCGATTGGACATGGGATGCTCTTTGAATATGCGGAAATAACCTCATGTTCTAGCAAGCATTTAACATTTCGCCTTTCAGGACAAAGACCGGTTAAATGTGTTTAATTGAGCTTATGGTAACTTCAAAACGTATATTCCCATTGTATATTTGAGCCCGTCTGGCACTGAGTTTGGCTAGTTGTACCTTTCTTTCTCCCGTGCGATTCCCCCGCAGCGAACGGCGGCGCTCCAGATCGCCCGTCTGCAAACTGATTGAGTGCGCCCTCGCTTAATGCGGCCGACCACCGCAGACGGCGAAGCACTTGAAACTGGAGCGCCGAGCCGTTTAGGCTGCGCGCCAGCCGCTGATGTTCGCCCCGCACATCCACGCCCCGCCTCTCAGGGCCTCTACCCCGCGACTCCTAGTCTCGTCTCGTCCAATACCGCTCCTACCCCGTCTCGCTCCACCCCACCCCTACCCCACCCCGCCTCGCCCCTGCTCCGCTCCACCCCGCCTAACCCCGCCTCCACCCCGTCCCGCTCCACCCCGCCTCTCCCCATCCCGCCCCGCTCCATCCCACCCCACCCCGCTCCACCTCGCCCCGCTCCACCACACCCCCCGCCCCCGCTCCACCCAACCCCACCCCTCCCCGCCCCGCTCCACCAACCCCCCCGCCCCGCTCCACCTAACCCCACCACCCCGCCCCGCCCCGCCCCGCTTCACCTCACCCCACCCCCACCCCGCCCCGCTTCACCTCACCCCACCCTACTCCGCCCCACTCCATCAAGCTCCTCCCCGCTTACCTATCTCGCCCTGCCCCGACATGCCCGGTCTCACCCATCTGTTCTACCCCGCCCCGTTACGCCTAACTCATTTCCTTCCATCCACCTTCTCCTCCCCTCTGCGATTCGCTCACTACTCCATTTCTACCCGGTCTCGCCTCGTCCAGTGTTCGTGCCCTCTGCCAGTCTCGCCGCGTCTTGTCCCTCCCCGCTCCTCCCATCTTCCACGCCCCGATTCTACCCGCCCCTTAGCTCTACGCCCCGCCCTACTCCTCTCTCCCCGCCTCGCTTCCCGCCACCGTCCAAATACACCCAACAGTTCGTTCTCTGTCCGCTTGTCATTCTTCAAGATTTAGAGCGCCCCGAATCTGGATCGCGCCTAATGCTAGCAGCATGGGAACGCGCCCTGAATGATGTTCTGCTTCTGGTCCGTTCGATCTGTTTCTGAAGTTTGTTCTCGATTGGAGGCTTAAAACAGAGAACCTTTGTAATCGGTTTTAAGCTTGGTCGTTAGTGCTTCCGTTCCCCATCTCAGGAAAGTTTATTGTCGTTTCACCAGCATATCGCAATGAAGTTAAATTTACATTGGACTTTTTATAGGTCAGTGGACATTGTAGGATAATGCGGCCATCGGGCAGTCGGGATGATTATGCTGCTTTTAATGGTCTCGAAGAATATGACATACATCTCGCAGCCATCCTGTAGAGTAGTCGTCTAGATCATGACAGAGGCAATCGAACAGAACATTCTTCTATTACTTAACAGGAAAGGTAACGATGCAACGAGTGTGTTATGTTACCATAGGTGCATAAGGTTTCTGACGCGTTCACAGGAAAATGTGTAATGGTTGCTTTCGTTTGGGAGAAAATGAAATATGTCTACTTAGTATTATCTCTATTCATTTAACGCATTGATTCGAAGAAGTAATTTATTAATGCTTCAATTGGAAATATTTCGTATTCGCACACCATAAGACCTAAAAAGGTGACAAATAGGGGCATTAGCCGGAATTGTGAATTTTGCTTCGATATTTTCCCTTGTTCAACGAGTCTATTCGAGGAGTGTCGTAAAAACAAAATATCAAGAAACTTTTTTTTTAACTCATTGAACTTGCTGAGGAAGTAGAAGACGACAAATCTGTGCCACAAGAGGTCAAGGTTTCCCTTCAGAGCTGGCAGGCCTGGTTGATTCCGTGATCAAGACAAAGCACGGGACGGTCATTAGCGGCACGACGTTCAGTTGGAGAGAGGAAGACCGTGGTCTGAAGGAGTAACGGTCACGTTTCGTGGTACTCCGTAAGTCAGGTGTGAATTCAACGATCCTTCAGCTGCCAGTCTGATCCCATCGTTTTGGATGACTCATCCATCGTCTTCGGCCAGTGCCTGGAGGCTCCTCACTGCACAAGAGTTATTGTGGTAGCTGAAAAGTTTTACTCGTACTTGTGAAGCATACATTTATTTTGTGTACGAATGTGTGATTATTTTGATACAGTTTGGATTTAAGAATCTCTTATTTGAAGAAATTTTATGTCAGCTACGTAATCGCGCACCCAAACGCATATGGCATTTACCTTCTCGTCTACTGCTTCCGTGCGTACGTAATAAAGAGGAACTATCGTCATACTAGTACTAGAAGTAGCGATTTTTCGTCTGAAGAATTCGCACTGTAGGACCCTGATATCTAAAAATGTGTAAATCGTGTTCCTTTTATATAGTAAATAGCTTTCTCTAACTCACTGTGTAGTCGTGAACGTCAAATGACAGAGGGAAGGCGCACCCGCGGCAACTGATGGTTAAGGGGAAGGAGGCAGGTGCGGATCCAGCTGATCATTTTGGGGGGAGGGGGCGTCGTCGATTTTTGGTAAATAATAAACATATTTGTTGCTATATTGTAAATTTTTGTAGCGTATACGGTACTATACAATATTATTGTTTAAATAATTACATAATTATTTAAATCAATTTTTGCCAAATAAAGGAAGGAAATACGGAAACTGTAGGCCTTTTTTGGGGGGGGGGCATGGCACCCATGGTCCCCCTCCCCTGGATCCGCCATTCGTAGGAGGGAGGCACGCCCGTCAAAATTTTAGTGCTTACGCAGTGGAAGTTTTTTCGTCCCCCTACTATATCGTCTTAAGCTCGTGAAGAATGAGGACGACCCTCGACCTTTCGCGTGGTTTTGAAGGCGTCCGCGCGTCGTGCACGAGAGTTTGTGTCCGCGGAGAGCGGCTCGCTGGGGCGCGCGTGCCAATGAAGTGGAGCCCGGGAGAGGCGGGGCGAGACATTGGGCAGCTGCGTGGGTTCCCGCCGCGCCACGTATCTCCACCACCCCGCGTCCTAAAGGCGGCTTCACACATTCGGCATTTGCCGAGCAGCGAGCAACTGCTCGCCCGATCCCGACCAGCTGATGCGTTCGGCGAATGTTCGCTCCCTTTGATGTGTCCAAAAAAACCGACACGCAGTGGGTAGGGCGAGTGCCGAATGTTCGTCACTCGGCAAGTAGCACGCGACCCATCCACCCTAATCGGGCTTCGGCGAGCGGTTGCTCGCAGTTCGCCGCATGGCGAATGTGTGGAGCCGCCTTTAAGCGTAAGGCTCTGGCCATACTCCCACCATCGCCGGCAGGCTACGGCGGAGGAATAACTAGAGACCGGATTTTTATGTAATTACATATTTTTTGTATTTCTACTTACCGTTCTCAAAATTGTAATCTTGGCGAATCATATAGCTCTCTTAACACAATATCGAATTTTTTCGTTACATATTTTTACATATTTAGTACTACATTAAATAGTTTACGTATTTTGCTGTTTTCACAATATATTTTCTTATTTTATCAATTTTCTTCTATTTAATTCTATATTTTTTGTATTTTTTTAAAAATCAGCATTTTTCGTACATTATTGGTGAAATCTAGGTGTCCAAGCAACAATGTCGCCGTGTTTTGTGATCTGTAACCTTAATTTCCGAGAAAAGTTTGCGATCACTGACGTGTAACACTTCGATGAAGATGCTACAGTGTATGTTTGCTAGTCGTAGATCTCGCCAGTTTGTGCGATGGCTTCTATTGCGATTAGTCCGGCTGCTAAACTGCGGTCCTGGATTACTATAGATTAAGTTTTTACTACTGACGAGAAAATTGTGTATGATGTAAAGTGAGCAGTTTTCCTAAATGTAATTTCTTGCTATGTAAATGGTTTTTAATTAGAGAATTTCAATATTACATATTATATCCGATTTTACATATTTATTACATATTCTTACCATTTTCATTACATATTTATGTACATATTTTGACGTTTTATGTTGCATATTTTTCCGGTCTCTAGTAATAACACGAAAACACCCATTGGTCCGTCATGATCTCTGAAAGTGTTTACTGTGCTTTGAGGGAAACTTTTCCCGTGTGGATTATCACCGCTGCATTTTTCACCGCTGTCCACTATTTGATTCACTCAAGCCATTTCGCAGGATACCTCAGACATTGGAATACAAATACGATGTTGCACTTGTTTATTACAACTATTACTTCAAACTGCGCACAGAAAGAAGAACGCATGTACAATGTAAAATGGAATTATTTACGCAGTCGTGAGAGATTGGCAAAACATTTTTTTTAATTACATGTTTTCAGCTTATGCGCTTGCAGGAATAGAAAACGTCTCAGATTTTTTTGTATCCATTTGCTATTGTTCTCTCTAAACACGCTTTTATGCTATATTTCGTGATCGCAGAAGGGGTGTATTTTCCATGAACTAATAACTTTTTTAATAAAATAGAAATTTGTTTTCAATTCCGACCATGCCTGTGCTATCCTCCTCCCTTTTTAACAGCTTTATTTTTTATCTGTTCAATCCAATGAATTTACAGAGATTTGCATTACTTAATCCCAGAACTGGGTTAGGGCATAGGCAGGTGTAGGTTCATTTAGTCGAAGCTCCCTCTCACTTTGTTACGTTTCCGTAATTTAGTATTTTAATTTTTTTAAACTTAATTTTGAATTTGTAGCATTCTATTGTTGAATGTTATGTCTGTAAGTTTAATATTTTTTTAATGCATCCTCCTCCTGTCCGTCCATCAACGTTTGGACGGTCCAGCCACATGAACCTCTTTCCCCCGTGGCTGCCGCCACGTCGCCCGTTCCTCCCTCCCTGGGCCTTTCCCTTTCACGGCGCACGTGCTGCCGCCTCATCCTCGCCGAGAAGCGGCCGTGTGGCGGCGCTTGTGCAGAATGAGTGTGACCGCTTTGGGCGAGCGCCAGGCCGCGCTCCCCTACCCTCTCCCCCACCCACCAAGAGCGCCGTGCGGTAGCTGCGCCATTTTTCACGTGCCAGGTTGAGGGACGGTTTTGAACCACATGTGTTGTTTACCAGCGAATGAATCTCGGTGTT
>JAHLJT010009419.1:170176961-170208607 GCA_031308135.1 Acheta domesticus
TTAGAAACTATAATTTTGAAAAAGACTTTTCTGTTAAGGAAACAAAGGATTTCAAAAGACACATCAAACGATGTTATAAAACTATCCTTTACCACACAAATGCCAAGCCTTCACAACACAAAATGGATAGTGTTTTTGTAACTTAATGGGGTTTCGTTCTTGGCGCACCAAGGTCTCGGAAGAAAAATGGAGGGAAGGCTTTCTCCAATAGGGAGCTTCCACGTCACAACACAGTATGCATATATAGCTCCCAATTGGAGAAAGCCTTCCCTCTCCATTTTTCGTCCGTGACCTTGGTGCCTGGGTAACCTGGGTAAAAACCCAAGTATAGCTTAAATTAATTTACTATCACACACTGCTTCTGCTTCATCAAACGATAAGAGAACATCCCAGTTGGCCTTGCTGTGGCACCGGTGCGGCAGGTGCTGACCCAGCGACCTTCTCGCTTTTGCCCGTTTCGCTGCAGCCCCACGCGACACGGAGAGATCAAGACAAGATGAACGTCAGGCCGCGCGGTATCTTCTTGACCTTTTCCGCGCGCAGCGCACACAAACAGACGCTTCCCTCGCGAGCAAACTGAGAAACTGTAGCGTTGCAGGCAGAAAAGATGTGTGCATGCAATCCGCGACATTCCATAACGCATCCCGTTTTCTAACCACGCAAAAAGTATCAGGATGTGTAAATATATCAAACTCTACTGACAAACGTTTTCCAAAATACAAATTAATCAAGTCACTGGAATGTAAAATGTTTTCAGTCACGAAACGAAAATTACCCAAATAAATTACTGTGAAAATAAGGAAACGAAGTATATGAATGAAAATTTATTTCAGAACACCCATTCGGTGGACCGCAGCTCCCATGATTCACGAATCACTGCACCCGCATTCAGGTGCTGAATTTTTCACAATAAATAAAGACTGTCGTTTAAAATTTTTCTTTCTTTTTACCACGCACTGTTGCATTCACTTCTTCCTTCTTTAGTGCTTCACGTTCGAGGGTGCACAACTCTCTATCCAACACAACATTTTAATTTGAAATCCGATATTTTGCCGCCGACGTCCGTCGCATCTCTACTGCACAAGCCCTTGACACCAGTAGAGTAGCTTCAGTTGGTGTCACCTGGGGCGAAGCTAATGTGTCACACTCCCCCCCCAAAAAAATTAGGTATAATAATATCTATTGCTGAATAATAAATTGCTGAATAATATTACTGTTTAAATAAATTATTATAATGTATTAAAATTCTATGTAATCTATGCTTGAATCTTTAAATGTATACTTATTAGATTAATATAAATATTTTTAACTAAACCATAAAAATTATATAATTCCAACAATAAAATTTTCAAACTACTAACACTAATAATATATATATTTTTAAGTAAATGATTTAAATTATATAATTCCAACTATAAAATAATTTAATTGGTGTCACCCCTATAGACGGTGTCACCGGGCGCGCCGCCCCCTCCCCCCCCCCCACTCCAGCTACGCCACTGCTTGACACTACGTCGCCGCGCCGCGCCGTCGCTACGGATTCTTCCAGAACGTGCGGAGCCGCCGCCACCTGCGCGCGTGATGTGTGCGGCGGCGGGGGCGTGGGTGGGGCGACGGGCGCGCGTGGAGCCTTGTGGGCGCGGGGTCGACGCCTGCGCGCGACCCAACGAGAAAGCCCCCCACCCCCCACGGCCCGCCACACAGTGGGCTGAACCAGTCTGGAAACGCGCGCATCGCTGCAATTCTGTTAAAACAACGCGTTCAAAATGACGGCGGGTAACAGACATTTAATATAAGATCAAAAATAACTAGTTTTATAAAAAAAATATATAAATGTCAGATGGCGCCACTCTAATTGTCAATAATTACCCTTGTTTTGACGGAGATTCCAAAGGCACACAAGCATTTGGAAAGACAGAATTGGAAGGTCTGCAAAATACATTGTAGGAATGTTTACCATTGGGTTTTAACAGGTATTTAATATCGAATTTGCTATTCAATTGTAAAATTAAAGTGACGAATCCAATACGGTGAATATATTTCTGAAAATGTCATTCGATTTCAGTTTTTAAATCTGAGAATCCTCATGAACATGTAGGAAGCAGATGAAACGGATTATTTTAACTTGCTTTGAATATTTAAGAAAGTAAAAGCAAAACTTGAAACTTCTTGAATACCCCTTCAAGGCCTTTATTACATTTTATGATGCAAAATTTATTTTAGAAATTATGTTTGGTGTAGGTAACATTTCCGAGAATTTTGTTTTTTCTTCCAAAGCGCGCATTTCGGCCCATTTCTGTCCACTGCGCCGCCCTGCGTGGAAAGACCTGCTTACGTGCACTTTCCGTCAAAACAACAACTCAATTATACGAGTATTAACTGGATATTGGTCAGTTATAAATTAAATCGTATTCGTTCGCAAACGTTTCGGAATATTTTTTCCACTTCTGAGCTTCCCATAAAACAAATAAAACAAAAACAACAACAAAACACATTGTGTTCACATGAAAATATGCAAACATACAGTGAAATACGATTCCTTGAAAATGAAATACGATTCCGAAACTAACAAATATCGTTTTAGACGAACACAACAATGACATAATTTAGTATACAATCAATCGATTATGAAATGCAGCATTCGTTAAAATTCATCTTAAAATCTCTTCTCGCTGGCAGGGGTCCCGGCGCTACAACCAAAAGATGGGAAAACTGTAAATAAGACAGTTTAATGATCTTCCATTCAGCGTTAACCTTCGCCTTCCGGCACACCTGACCGTCGCCTTCCATACTCACGCGATAATGAGAAATGTCTGTATGACTCTCCCGTAAAGCTCGGCTTAAAAGTTTTCAGAGCAATAGTGCCTGTCTTCGGAGACAAACAGCACGTGATTCTTTAGATGACCGCAGACAGTTAACAGACAGCCTTTTAAGACAGCACCGGGCAATGACCTCGAACAAACTCCGCTGTGGAACACAACGGAAAACCACACCAACACAAGGACGATTGTGAGGTCACATTCGTAGAACACATGAGGTTACACAAAAAGTCAGCTCCTAAAACAATAGTCAAAATCATTCACTTAATATTTAGAAGCAATAATGCACTGCGTAATGACACACTACATTCATCCAAGACCAGAGAGGCGAATACACTGAATTTGCAGCAGAAAGTATGTATACAATACCAAACAACGGAAAAGGAGGTTCAATGAAAAACCGACCCAGCACCAACTCACACACCAGTGCCCAGTTCAGTAATATTTCTAATGATTGATACCAACTACTGCTTCCTTCCAATACTCCGCAATGAAATTATCTAATTAAACAGATCTCCTTCCGCAAATATTTGAATTCCTCCATAAATTTAAATGGTAATGATAGAACTCCAGATACAATGTCTCATCACTACACTCCAATCAACTGCCGCCGCCGCCGCCCGTTGCACCTTGAGACTGCAACAACGCGGTGAGTTCAGGTAGGAGCAGCAGCTTCAGAGCACGTCGAAAACCGCAGCAGCCGGTGATGTCGCGCTCCCTCCCCTAGCTTCCCGCTTCCGGCGCGCCACTTTTTCGGGCGTCGGTACATGCATACAGCTAAATGGACACGGTAGTGTCGGCTTTACGATGCACAGGGCGAGCATTAAGCGCCTCGGAACCTCTAATCTAGGGGCCGAGTTTTATACTCCGATTTTAAATAGAGTGACTTCTGACAGTCCATCAGCAGTGACGCGGTTATCCAATCGAGAACTTCAATACCAAAATTTAGATCGAAACAAAGCTCCCGACTGGATAAACCCGTTCACCTGATGTCAGAAGTCACTCGATGTAAATCGAAGTAAACCGGAAATTATTTTCATTATGCAACATGGAATGCACAATAATGAATAAAATTCTTCGAATTTGAATCCTAGCCATTTAAAGTAACCTCGTGATTTTACATACCAATGCTTCTCTCGCAATATTTTCTCTTTCTTTCCTATTTCCGACAGTACATTACACGAAAGCCACATAAATGCAAAACAGAACAACAATTTGCATGTTACTCCAAATAACGAGTGCATCTCATTTGAAACAAAAGAGGACGAAAGGCGAGGCTACAAATGCATTTTTAAAAGAAGGAAAGTAGTGTAACCCGCACAGCAATCTTTCTTACTGACACGAAATCAAATAATCCGATGCCACATTTACAGGAAATTGGAATGTTGGCAACTTGAAATGTGATTAACTAAACATATTTTACGACAAAACATAAAATAAAACGATAAAAAATAAAACATGCTCATCTCTCATTCCAATACATCTGTGGTTAATGTTCTGTTTTTCTTTCTTTTTTTAAATTTAGCCCTCTTTTGTCATTTGTAGATTAATTTATTCCCTTCAAAATGAAATCTCTACTCGTAATACTGCAACTGCAAAATCCCTAGAATTTGTTAATATTTGATGTACGGTAATCGAGTAACCTGCGTCCATCCGTCACTCATTCGATCGAGACAAATGAGACGTCATTCGACGCGTCTCGCTCTCTTGGCGGGGAACTAATCAATTTTTGCGCATCCATCCAGAAGATTCTACGAAATTTCTCTAAAAACGTTGCTTGTTTTTTTTTAGGCAACTACAACGCGTTTTGGGTGATTTACGGCCCCTACAGTAGTACGAAGCTCATTCGATTGCCCACGACAAGATAAATCGATTGGCCCGATTCTTAGCCGGTACCCTCAATGACGTTCTGGAAGAATTTTAGAAAAAAAAAGTTTTTTTTATGGTTTCAACGCACTTACGAGGAATATCAGTGAAACGCTGGGAATTAGCGTATACTTCTCTCTTAGCGTACACTTCTCTTGTACGTCCGGTAATGGAATATATTGTAGCTCCGCGTGTTGGGACCCGTATAGAGCTGGGCAGATAAACTTGTTAGACCGTATCCAGACGAGAGCGATAAAACTTGTAGGTAACAACAATGATCAGACTGAGATGTGGGAATACCTAGGAAAGCGTCGAAAGATAGCTAGGCTTTTCAAAGCGTACACTGGATGTAAAGCGTTAAACGCCATTCGAACTAGGATAGGACACCCTCAGTATTTCGGAAGGGGAGACCATCCATACAAAATTAAATACAGGAATCAAAAGACCGATGTAGGTAAATACTCTTTTGCCAAAGACAATAACTGACTGGAACAGTCTACCTGCTGCAGCACTAGCGACTTTTCCCCCTAGTGTGCATTCCTTCCGGAATCGTCTAGGGAACTGCGTGTGATGCAAAATATTTATGTGTGTTTTATTTCTCACTTACTTAGTTGTAGTTTTCCTTTAATATGTATTTTTAAGTTGTATTTGTATCTTTATATGATCTGAACAAACCCTGCCACCGAGCGAAAGCTCATTAGCAGGACATAATAAATATTATTATTACTATAATCTGTTCGGCATTAACTAAAATCGTTACGACGAGGAGGCTGAGTGCAGATCAAAATAAACATAGAGAATGAAACGGAGAACGGGAGCTGATCCAAAGGAACAACTGGCAAAGGTGGCACAGGGCATTAATTGCTGTCACTACACAGCTTTCCGGCCGCGAGGTCCTGGGGTTCGAGCCGGGACAGTGGCAGGATTTTCGACACTAGCTTGTCAGCTCGGTCGATTCAGCCGTTGTCTATAGGCGAATTCTATCGGCCCGCTGTTCTGATCGGTAGTTTTTCTGTGGTTTCTCCGATCAATGCCAGGCGAATGCCGGATCCGTTTCCAAAGATACTAGCCATGAAACGCGCGCGATCTTTCCTTCCTCTGCCTTGTTTCCTCACTCCTTACTTGCACACACACACACACACACATACATACATGCACTACACTACCACACATGTCGGGAGCTTAGTGCTTGTGCCGGCTGGGACGGCGTGACGCTGGTGGGCGATACCTCGTTGGCAAAAATCTCTGCACGCCGACGTAGGTCGGAGCCACGTCTCGCCAGCCAGCGGGGAAAGACCATCGCCGCATCCCACGATAAAATAAGCACCACACTTACGGGACTAATGACCTTGTCCGTTGGCACGCCCGGAATAACTAATCAATCAATTCATCCAAAGGAACAACAATAAGTCACCTGAACGAGTAAACAAACCACAGTGTCGGCCACGTGGCCGAGATCCGTAAGGCAGTAGTGCCGTAGTGATCTGGACCATGAGGTCGCGGGTTCGAGTCCCGCCTCGGGCATGGTTGCATGTGTTCGTCCTTTCACCCATCATCACCATATCGCTTCATCCTTATACCATAACGTTACATCCAATAGTGATCGCTAATAACCGAAGTAGTTGATGCGACCTTAAATTAAAAATAAATAAAATAAAAAAATAAATTAAAAAATAATCTCAGGCCGCGGAAGACCGCGTGTACAAAAAAAAGGGGGGGGTCCTTGGAAGGAAGCTACCGTACGCATGGAGCCGGGCAGGTCGACGCCGCTTGCGAACACGTCCCCGGCGGCAGAAGCCCACCAGACGTCAATCCGGCGACCGGCAATCGCAACGCAGCGTAAAGGGCGGGAAGCAGCAGCCTTCGACGCGGTGTCAGAGGCGCGGAGCAGGGCCGGCACGTGGCCAGGGGAGGGGCTCGAGGGGCTGAAGCCCTCCCCGAAATTTTTACCTCTTTTTTTTCCATTCATTATTTATTTGTTTAAATGTATCCAAATATATCGGAATGTATAAAGTACTGACAGACAGTTTTACTTCAAATGAAGATATTCTTCCTTCTTCCGAGTTTCAAAGTGCATCTTCCAGGCTTCGCCTCCACCCATGAAATGAACAAGTCGGAAAATTTAGCTCCATACTTCCGATAACAGAACATCACTCTCTGCAGTAGAAGCTGAGAATGAACTATGGTGTAAAAAAAAGCTTCCACCATAGATGCTAACCTCGAGGTGCTGAAAGTCTTAGAGAACTGCGATCCAGTATATTTACATACCATTAGATACTTAATATCTTAGCTACCTTGCCAGTAACAACTGCTAGTGTGAAGAAGTCATTTTCTACAATGATGAGAGTAAAAAGTTTTATACGTAGTGTAATGCGTAATACCAATGAACTCAATGCACTAGCCATAATTGCAATTCATAGGGATATCACTGTGGAGAAAATGATTGACATTATGGGTGGAAAGATGATCAGAAAATTGCTTTTGTATTGACGCCTCCTGTAGTTTGGATTATTGGAATAGAAAATAATAAATTAAATATTGTGTTTAAACTTTCGAAATAATGTTATGTGGAAATAATGCTCAAATATGTTTAAAATCATGTTGGCGTTTCATTCTTTAAGAGCATCTCATTTAAACAAACCCGATAAAGATATTATAATAAATCTCGTACTATCCATTTTTTAAATTTTGGAAGCCCCTCCCGAGAAATAACCCTGGCTACGGCCTGGAGCAGGGTATCGTACCTTTTATGCGAGCACACCGTTTAGGGCGAACATCAGTACGCAAGACGACGGATCGCTGACATCTCATTTGCGGGTTTGGAATATTTATTCATTGCGAGCGTGAATGGGATAGTCGAATAAAAGTGAGGATTGACCTTGAACTAGCTTTATGGTGCACTCACTGTGCATTTAATAATGAATCTGTTGCCTTATAAAAAAATGTTCGAGTGTTCCACTATTAAGCAAGATCGGTGAAAACGTTCAGTATTCGCGACTACTTCTTCCATGTATGTGTCGCAAGAACGCTGCAAGAGTCTACTAGACAGAAACAGCTGAAACTTAGTTTGTAGTGCGTTATATGCAAGTTAATTAAGTCACACTTGGCCCCAAGGCTGCAACAGCCGGCCGACAAACCTCGCCGCCAGAACAGTGGGTGCGAAAAGTGTGGAGCAACAAATAAAAATGTGTCAACTCTATAATACATTGAAATTGAACTTGAAGCGAATTCTTAATCTTTTAATTTTCTGAAAATCTATTAAGGATATCACGTACCAAAGAATATTAAACTCGTTTTAAAAACAAAGAAAATAATAAAAAATGGTACGTCTAGATACAAGAGTGCTCAAACCTTACTAGATTTTGTTTTCGAGTTCATACATTTTGCCATATTGTTCCTCAAAAAGCCTCCTTTTTGTGATCCCCGATCAATACTGTCAATTGGTTAGAAATAAGCATTTATCAGATGAATAAATAAAAAAGTAGAATACAAAATGACGTCTCGGTTATCAATAACACTATCCAGAGTTCTCTACATCCCATAAATCCATGAAGACAAATGTTAAAACGTCCCTTGCCGCAGTGTTTCGACACTATTCGAAATGTCCTACATTTTTTAGAGGCCCACGTTCACGCAGTTCCTCGAGTAATTGCGAATTTGCTCACAATTTCACAATTTCGTGACCTTCGAATGACTAAGGTTGCAAACTCCAGAATCATGAATACCACACCAAATCTAGTAAATGATTCATTACTCTTCAGCCAGAAAGTAACGCATTTGTTCCTCCTCTGAACGCGGTCGGGCCAGCTGCGACCAAGAGGCAGGCCGGACATCTCCCTCGATTAACCAGAGCAGAAGCGTTATACACACCAGGCGGCGAAATCCTCTTTGCAACCAATTCCGCACATAACAGTGGAGGCGTCGCCGAGCAGCGACATAGGCGCCCGACCAGCAGCCGGCTTGCGCTTTTCGAAGGCAATCGAAAGCTAATAAACGAAGTGAAACCATGATGGATAGACAGACTCGTGCTAATAACACGTAGCTCAAAACATCTTCCTATTTTAAGGGGTTCAATTTGAGTATCTTAAAGCAATAAATATTGTGATAATGTGCGACAGCGAACGTTGTATCTGAATTAAACCGCCTTTCCCATGGTTCTTGTCAGGGAATTTAAAATTCATCAATCAACCAGAAGATGGTATGAATTAATCATCAAATCAACAGTGTTTACGGAATTTGTTTCAAATTAACAATGAACCTTTTCAAAGCAATTAATGTTTTCATACAATTTCATCGCGCGAGTTTTAATTCTATTTAACGAGTTAAGTTTGAATATAAGTTTCATCAACAGTAATAAAACACGATATCAAGCTGGCGCAATTTCCAAACATGTAAGCGATAACATCGAATAACTTTGTACGTTGCCCTCACACACAAATCGAACATTTCAATGGCTACATTCATAAAAATGCCTTATAATTGAAGGGAGGAAATTTTGCGAGATGTGAAAGCCTGCCGCTTCACATACTCAACTCCAACGGAGAAAATTTCGACTTATTTAAGCTCTGCTCTCTGTACCTCAGAGCTCGTAAACTTTTCTGACCCCAGAAACAGTTTGCCAGCAGAAATTTGCTCCTTCTTACTAGTACTTCTACAAAGCTTAAATGCTATAAAGTTTCTTCGTAACTTGCACGCCAAGCACGGGGGAATACGCTACACTTGTATCCTAGAGCAACACGCTTTAACTATCACAATGATATATGATCTTTGTACTGCAGCCAAGAATGGAGACGGCAAAGCCTAGCTTCATTTCACTTCTAGATAACGTAGTATGGATCGTAATTAGAACTTGCGCAACTGGCTAAACAGTCTTGTTTTATTGCAATAGGTACCTGACAACCTACGTTAAGATATAAAGATTGATGCGTTTGAATAGTAACGGTTGCATGCCAAACAAATAACACATTATGCTGAAAATATATTCATTAAAATTACTGCTGTTTTACTTTGAGAAAATAATTTATTAAATTTCAAAAAGTATAATTACGACCGACTATCCTACTAAATATCCATTGCAAAACTATTTATGACTTCTTTACAGTTTAATTCCTTTTTATTCTTTTGATAAAAAAATTAATGTACGCCGATGGTTTTCTTCAGTGTTTTACTAGAATTCACGAAGAATGAGAATGTTTGTCATTTCAAATTTTCTTTTATTTTACCATTATTGCAATAGCATCGTAGGTAGACACATTGTGAGGAAAATCAAAACTGTGAAATAAGAAAAGCTGACACCAAAAACACATTTAGAAGATTTTAATTTTAAAAAATGCGACATTCACAAATACACCTTTACGAACAAACATCGTAGCAGAAAACAACGGTATAAAAAATTTTCAACCTTTATCTCGAGAGAGAAAATACTTCAACTTTGTTTGCTGGTCCAGTGCAAATAAATAACACGTTTAATATTCAATGATTTTACTTTGAAACTACGTTAGAAGCAGGAATGTTTATAATGTAATTAATTTTGACTTTTTAATGCAACAAAAAGTACTACGCCCCAATTGACGCCTGGCATGTAGTAATCTCGTGTCTTGGTTCCTGGCACCCTAGTAACCTGGCAACTACATGTAACCGAGAGTAGATTCACACCCAAATCCACACTTCGCTCCGTTAGGGATTATTTCTCGTTGGCTGTTGATTTGGTGGTAATGGAGTGGTGAGGTTGCAGGACTCGAAATAATTCTTCGGTGATAGGTAAAAAACGAATACCTTATAAAAACACCACTGATGAAAATGGCTTAAGTAGCCCACTAACTTGAATCGTGTAAGTAGGCTACTAGAATAAATTTATATAAGTAGTCATGTAAAAAAGGAAATTAACACGTATTTTGTTCTTCCGAAAAATGTGTTATCTGAACAAACTCATCTTCTACTTATCATCCTTCAAAATGAAAATAAGAAAATGTGCATTGACGTGATGCGATAGGAGTTAAATACTACGAGAAAATAAATTAAAACCGCAAATGTATTTTTAAATACCCCCCAAGACGAAAATGCTGAAATATGCAATATTATGTCGAATGTATGGGAACGTACATAAACCATACAATGCATTTAAAAACATGTAAATATAATTCAATTAAAACAAATCCAAGTTACTAATTCGATGATATAATTGTTTATTTGGTCAAAAAACAGTAAAAACTTTACATGACGTGTGGGGAAAGAGATCTGCGTACATTTTCTTGAGGCTCAGAATAATTGTTTTCCCAGCTTCTAAATAACGGGCAGCGTTAAGTAAGAATACAAAAATCTTCGCTGTACCGATCGCACAGGCACACGGGCGTGCCCTATCTGGCGGACCTCACGACGCCGGGCGTGTGCACGCATTTGACGCACTGATTCTCGCGCGCCCGCCGGCCATGACGCACGGAGGAGAAACTCAAACAGGTTCACCAACACACGAAATGGCAAGCCCGCCCGCCGTCCAATACTTTCATAAAGATCTGGTCTAGCGATTTAGTAAGCTCGTAATTACAATCGACAGCTGATAACAAATTTCTGATAGTTTCCACCTTCCATCCTCTAACGAACTCGCAAAAATAATTTCACAGTACGCACCGGTATTGTGTAGAAAAGTTGGTTAAGTTGGCATTTACAGTATATGAGCTGTCAGAGACGATGTTTGTGTTGTGGAACTCAAAATTGTCATAATTCACTCGTAATTGTTTATAATACAGTATATTTAATTGACATTCAATCACTGGTTTACTTGAGCTAACACTTTCAAGCGTGCAATCTAGTAACTGAAATATATCTTGCTGAAAATACATCACCCACCGGTTATTAGAAAAGGTTAACAAACTATGAAATAACGGAAAAATGAACACGTTCGTTTAAAGACACAATTTCAAGAATTTACCATTAGCGTATTAATAAAGAATTATTATTACTACCATAATAATATATCATAATTAACACATATAAACAAATATTACTCTTTCAATATAATTTGGAATTTGCAAACTTGCAAAACACTTTTTATTATTTTAAAAGAAATGGAAATAGTAATCAGAATTAAAGTGATTTAAGACAGTAAATTTAATCCTGTGGCTGCATAATTTGTGGACATATACTGTCACATCACATAAGTAATTCAATAGTGAGCATTACTTAACCCTACAAATCTGATCTTATTAGTGGATGTAACAACTTCTACTAAACAATGTGATAAACTAATACACATTCCTACATGATAACGTTTTTTGCCAAGCATATTCTGCCTACTTTTACACCTCATACAACGTTACCAAGAAGAATCTACAAAACCACCATGCATATCGCAATAAAAACCAATTTAAAAGAAATATATTTCTGCTTACCTTAATGCTCTTGTACTTCTTCTTTGTTGCTGTGTTGAGATCTTCATGAACCTTATCCAGCAGCCACAAAAGAAATTCCTGAGCATCATGTTGATTGTTCCCTCGGTATTGACTTCCATACTTGTCAACTACTATTTTGAACTGATTGGAGATCTCGGGATCATATTGGCAGGACCAAATTGACTTGAGGAGGAGAGCCAGTTGCTCAGTAACCTCACCTTTCGTACCATGCTTTTTAGAATTTAACTTGTTACGCCTGGACAGATCTACTTTATATTGGTCTAATACAAAATATTCTGCCAGAATGTCTGTGTGGCTTAGGCACTGTAGAACAGCATTGATAAAGCAAGTGTTACCATGATTGCGTAAACCAATCACACCTGGAACTTTATCACTATTACCCAAATTAATAAGGTGGGCGGGGCGTGTAGGAGGCACCCTAATGTCTGAAGAGGATAAAGACACTGTTTCTGTCCTACGCCTACCATACTCATAACTACCATAGTTAAACTTATTATTGGGCACACCAACTGTAGACATGTGTTGGACCATTTTATTGATGAACTTCTTCCATGAGGGTCTTCTGAACACTTTCTTGTTAGATTTTTGGGTTTCTGAATTTTGCACTTCACTAATTGTTTGAATACTCGATCCCTTCACATCTTTACCTTCTTTATGTTTCGCCTTACGTTTACTCATCCTCGCCGACACAAAAGGATTTCGCGGCAGTGTAAAAGTACGTTTCAACTTAGATTCTGGATAACGGTTAGGCCTACCATAATCTGCAGAATCGTTTATTAACTGTGTTTCTTCACGATCAAGTATTTCACCTTCAGAAGACGACTTCATGATTCTCGTAGAGTTTCTCTCTGTCATACTGGGCACTTTAAAAACTGAACACACATTTAAAGCACTTCACAAACTGTTAAACGTGTCAACAATCGTCATTAGCACTCACTATCCTACACCAGCAGCGCAGCCATTACTGAACAGCAGACCTGCGGGAAGACAAATTGAGGGACGCTCCTCACGACTCCGCACGGAACGAAGAAATAAGTTCAGAACCCGCAGGCAGGGGCCGCTAGCGGTCGCGATGGGCGCTCATTCTGTCGGCAGAGGAAGGCAGCATGACCCGCGCTTCACAAACGCTCACGCTACTCATTCGGACGTGGAAATCTCAACGCAACGGAAGGCACATTATGTTGCGCAATTCACATAAAACAATTCGCTGCACTCGCTCTAAATACGAGTTCAGAGCTGACGAAAGCATTTTGTAATGTTAACCTCACAGTCGCTGTCCTAGTAACAGTCGTTCGAGTCGCAGGTGGAATATGTGCCGTAACATTACATTTAAAGGCTTCCAGAATGTTATCAACCAGGCCTAATCGCAAACAAGTGTTGGATTTGAAGTGTTAATTAAATGCGCGACGTACAATGGCAAAAAATACGCCAGAAAATTCACAGCAACCATTGAGCAATATCATTTTCTACTTAATGCATCTGCATGTTCTAGCTGTTGTGGCAGCTCTCTTGGTAAGTCATTGACGCCTTTTCACTCATATGAATAAATTTTATTTTGTTATGTGAAGAGATTAAAGACAATTTACGTAGGCATTTGACTGCAATTTAAGTATGCAGATTTGACTGCATAATCATACTCATTACTGAAACATCGTGTTTTGAATAAAAGAGAAATGCAGTCCATTAAATAATGCATTCGTGAGAGAAATATTGCAGTGGTGAACCTAATCCATAATGTATGTGATTTGATTTTGTCAAAGAATAGTAAAAACTGTATGTGATGTATGGAGGAGAAGTACCATTTAGTTATATCTCGCTCATGAATTGACCAAATTCTCAAAACAAATACGAAATATCGAAACTCGCATTGCTACTCGGCACTTAACTCTATTGTTCGATCACACATTTAAAAATGTTTCAAACGTACATGAGAGCGATTTAAAACGCATATTACTTTCGTAATATTATCAAGGTCATTTTTGGAACAAAACATTCCAAGATATTGATTCAAGACTTTGTAAATATTTCCGCGTTTTTGTTAACATGTTCTTCACTGAATATTTATATTACGCAGGTATACTTAAATATGTCAAATACCAATAAATTGCTACAATATTTTGTGTCAATTTGGCAATTAAAATTTTCTTAGCTTGATACAAATAGTTTGATGTGGAAAGTTTTGTATAAAATATTACCTTTTCGAATGAACGAGACAGAGTCACGCCCGAAGGAAAATTCTGAGCCTAATGATTACTTGAAAGAAAATAATTACGCCTAAAAAACTATGTGTGGGTACTTAATCTTCGTCCTCTTAAACGTTCATAATCTCCATTGCAATTTTCTATAATAAAAACATCTGCCTTCAGAAACGAACCCGGCAGGCCCTAGAGAAATAAAATATGGGAGTGGCAGAAACTCAAACTATAATAATGGTCGCTGGGATAAGCATACAAGTTGATAGTGTCGCGAATCAGCTCGGGGAGATCCAATCCCAACATTCGAATCAGCACGCCGAAATGGAAGTACAGATTTCTAGCGTTGAATTAAACGAATGCGTAAGGCAAGAAGTAACTGTAATGTCAAACAAATTGGAACCGCACGTTGCCACGTACGCGAGCAAGTCGCAGTGACTCTCAGAGCGCAACCAGACGAAGTATAACACAATATGATTATTGGAATGCGAATATATTGTTAATAAGTAGATCAATATTTAACAATGAATAATATAATTCATTGTCCCGAGTACCCGGAACCGTCAAGGGTCTCACATCCTACGTGAAAAGTGATAATGCAACAGTTGTCGTTTGCATTCTTTAGCACTATGACACCACTTAAGACTGTGTATATTGTGGGTCTCAATGTTATAATCCAACCAATGTTTAACCAATTTTTGTGCACATCTGATGCTTTCGTTCCTCTAGATCTTTTGTTATAATACATTGTCCGGATGAATGCCACAACCACAAGGTTGGAAGTATAATCTAACATGTATAAAAATAAATTTGAGTATGTAATAATTTTTAAAATGTAAATAATATTAGTTAACATAAGTAATTTTAACAGTTAACATTTTGATAAAATAATAGATCAACGGTAAAAGAACGTGGTCAAATCGTAATTTTTTTTTTTGAAATGCTGTTTGTTTATGATGTGATGTCAACAAACCTGGACAATAAATGTTTGAAAAATACTTCAAATAGCGTCAAAATGTCAAAAAGAGATAAATTGCTATAAAAATACCGAGTCTGTTTTATTAAGGTTAAAAAACCATTTCAACAAAATAACAGCCATTAATACAACTATATTCATTAAAAAAGTCAAGACATCTTGTTTAAATTCTTGCATGTGAGTGGAATAAACATTTCACTGAAAATATGAAGATAAATGATACACAAAATAAGTCAAATCGTCAAATCAGAGAAAGAACTATTGTGTACTCAGATTCATTTCTTCATACATACATGTTTATGTTTTGTATCAAATTATTGGGTGCTAAATATTTTATGGAAACTGATTGCATTCAATGTTAAACACATTTACGTCTTTACTATGGAAATGACTAATAATTAAAAAATTGGATAGACTTTTCAAGGAAAGTTTTCCCCGCAATTCTCTCCATGTGCCTGTCACTGGCTATAATTACGTTAACATTGCTTTGCTAAACACATTTGTGCAATGATTTTTGTATTCCCGAGATTGCCAATTTCCCTCCCGTGGCTTGCAGTCCTGTGAGCCCATTGCCCTCCTTGCACCTCCAGACAATAATGTGCATGGTTTTGTATGGAACTAAAAGGATTTTTGATAGGTTTCCTCATGTACTTACCCGTATTATCTGCTTATTGGGCCAGAGGCCGGCAACCGATAGTATGCAAATCATTTCTTCTCCACGAAAAAATGTTTCTGATTTGCAGAAAAATCTGCAGATATCACAATATTTACCACATTTTTTAATCAAAATTTTCAATTAAGACAAAAATTCATTAAATAACTTCAAACAAGTAGGAATTATAAAAAAGTTCCAAATAATTATAGACAGTCATAAACAAAATATATTTGTTATCTTGACGACAACGTTTCGTTTGTTTCGTTTCGTTTTCGAAACGACAATGTTTCGTTTGTTTCAAGATAACAAATATATTTTGTTTATGACTGTCTATAATTATTTGGAACTTTTTATAATTCAGAATATCAATAGAGACAGTCTATAGTTGAAATTCAAACAAGTAGGAACTAACATCACACAAAATGTGTAATTAATTATTTTGCAATATAATAATATAACACTAATAATTTGTTATAAATTAGTAATCTTTAAAAATTTCATTATGAGTAAACATTTTTCATTATGACTATAACATTTTTTTAAAAAATGTTACAGTTATATAAATATTTGTAATATTTTTGTAGCTTCAGCCGAGATCTTATTGATAATTTATTAAAGATGGGTGATTTTAACCACAATAATAAAGTTTGCGTTTCTATAATACCACACATTCTCGCATTATTTGTAACATTTTCAATTTTCGAAAATTCACAGAGCGCAACGAAAATGAGACCTGCACCATTTTTAAGCGTCCTTTGCTCTATCCGGAAGAAATGGAGACCGGGGCTAGTTGTGACAGAGGCAAGTTATGACATCGCATTTACTGACCGAGCCAATAGAGCTCAGCTTGTGACAGTTTACATGCTCGTTTCAAACCTTCGCCTGAGACTGCTCTTTGAGTTGCTGCGAGAACCGTTGTTTGATTTACTTATTTACGAACATTTTGTGTTTTACACGAAGTGAAGTAAAACAAAATAATAGAAATCATCAAGTCATCAAAATCAACGAAATAATCGAAAACGATGGAGCTAATTTTTTGAAAATTTGTAAAATGTCCAAGATACTTCATGTAAGTACCCCCCAAAATTAAAACATCGATTTCAAATTCAAAGGGCCGCGACATTAGCCAGATCAGTTGGGGAATATCAATTTTGGAGAAAATCGGCTGAACGGTTTAGCCTCTAACGTTGATCACAGACGGACAGACAGAAAGACAGACAGACCAGACTGACAGACGTGGTGCCATCAATTGATTTTTCGTTATTGTAGCGAATCTTCATTAATTCTTATTATTATTTATATTATTCTGCCCCAGGTTGGGCAAGTCAAAGTAACGAATCTCCTTAATTCATTTTATTAATATTTATTGTATTTTTTAGATGGCGATTATTTATGATCTATTATTTTCTACTGATATTACGAATAATATTATCATTTCTATCGATGGCCAGTTACACTCATTGATTCTCTCCATGTTGTCGTATTATTACACTGCTGATGTTACTTTCAAATTCAATCATGGGTTCTGACACACAACATTCGTCTTATCTGCTGTATACCTGCTGCATACGTGTAATTCTATACAGAATCACGATTTCTGGAAGTTCTGTGGAAGAAAAACTTAATGGATTCTGACTACACAGCGTGTCGGAGGAAGTAATTTACTACATATTAGGACAGGATTTATCCAATTTACTCTGTGTCAAAGTCCTCCAAAGCGTGTTTTTCTACTGAAGCAGCTGAATTCAACCTTCCTATCTAGTTAGTGTCGAAAATCGCCACCTCTGGGACTGGAACCCTTGTACCTTCCGGTAAGAGCTGCAGCAGAGACACCGGTAAAGCTACCACTGTCGCATCTCAGCTGCTGGGTGATGTCAGACTTGTGTATGCGTGTGTGTATGCCTTTGTTGTGTGTGGTGTGTGTGTGTGTGTGTGTGTGAATGAAACTCCCTGAGCCACCCTTCCCGTTTTGTGGGCAACTGGACAAAAACAAAGGGTATTGTCGCTGTCAACACATAACACAGAACACGAACAACTATTATCAAATAGTATGTTATCACATTGAAGGATCCGTATCCATTAACCTCGGAAATACCTTAGCATTACCAATTAAATTGTTGCAAGAAATGCCTCTCCTCCACGTTTGTGAAACGAACTCCAAAACGTATGGCTTACACCAAGGTACTGTAACCACTAAACTACCGAGATGACTAATGCTTCGGTCACTTTGTTGGGCCTGGTGTATTGCCCGTTATACTTGAATAATATCAATTTTCACCACCCGGTTACCTTGATGCGGAGGCAATTACGTAGCAAATATGTTTCGTACAAAAGTAAATGGTTCCATGACGTGATCTTGTTACTGTGTAACAAAAGCATTTAATAATTAAATTTGTTCAAAGAATTCCACCCAGGATTGTTAGTTTTAATGTGTACTGCCAAAGCCTTCATTAAATTAAATTCGTTAAATTGAAACAAAATTAACGAAGGCTTTGGTACTGTTTACTGAAGGTGATATAATCTCACAAATAACCACTACCAAGAATAAATGCGAAATGTTCATCTCCACGCACCTAATAATTCTGAATTCGGATACATCCGCGATTAATACATGTACTTCTCTTGCGGGACGAATGACCTCGGCAGTTGCCGCGTCCCAACACCAACACCCCTGCAGGTATAAAAAAAGTTAAAGTTTAAATTTAAGGATTTTTTTCTAGTGAAGTCAGAAATTCGAAATCATCCCGGGTTACATTGCATTATACAAGGTAAGGTCTGACACATGGTTCCATTCCCACCACCCTCCCTCGATTCAGAGCAGCCGCACAAACTGCCGAGATCAAAATCCTGGGAAGTCAGGTGTGGATCAACAGAGTAATGAAAATATGACCCGCAACCACATTGAAAGGTTTTAGTTGTGGCCGTTGAGGTCTTGCGAGTTGGACACCCCTGGCATAATCAACAGAGACCGGACTTTTATTTAATTACATATTTTTTGTCTTTCTATTTACCGTTCTCAAAATTGTAATCTTGGCGAATCATAGCCCTCCTAACACAATATCGATTTTTTTCGTTACATATTTTTACATATTTAGTACTATATTACATATTTTACATATTTTGCTGTTTTTACATTATATTTTCTTATTTTAACAATTTTCTTCAATTTAATTCCATATTTTTTTATGAAACGATGTGGGTTTTTTAAAAAAATAAAACAGCATTTTCCTACATTCTTGCAGAAATCTAGGTGTCTAAAATATTATTAACACCGCGTTTTGTGATCTGTAACCTTAATTTCCGAGAAAAATTCCACGATCCTCCCCACATTTTCTTTCTACACTTCATAGTTTTCACTATACACATTCCTTCAGCCGCGCCAATTTACCAACGCCACCTTCTAACTGTGAAGTGTGAAAACTATGAAGTGTAGAAAGAAAATGTGGGAAGGATCGTGGCTAGAACCGGAAGATTAAGAGAAAATGCCCTGATGAAGGCTGAATAAAAGCCGAAACGTTGGCAGGTTAAAAATAGTTTTGTTTAATGACCTACAATCAAGAATCATTCCAGAATATTATTAATAGAGGTCAAGATATCAAGCACGTATATTTATGTACATATTTTGAAGTTTAATACTACATATTTTTGCGGTCTCTACTAATGAATGAACGCGCCTCTGCCGTCACGTGTTGCAGCTGCCGGCGTGCCTGGGCTGGGACACGGGCGGCGCGGCGGTGCGTTGCGCGGCGGTGTGGCGCACGCGCGCCTTCCTCTGCTCGGCAGCGGGCGGCGGCGCGGTGCGCCCGCGCTGCTGGAGGCGGCGTGGCCCGATTCGCCCTCCGCCGCTCCTGCGCGCCCCTTCGCCCCCGCCGCCCCCGCCCCCGACAACCCAACCGCCTGCGCCACGCCCGCCGCCCCGGTCGCCGCCGAGGTGGAGGCGGCGCGCGGGCGCCTCTGGGTGCTGGACGGGGGCGACGCGCGTTGCCCGCCGCAGCTCTTCGTCTACGACCTCTTCCTCAACAGGGAGGTGAGCACTCATCTGGATATAACGTCTGTATACATCTGTATATAACACTGATCTGTTATATACAGACCAGTGGTAGCGAGTGCCCGCTGCCCAGTGCGCATGCGCTCTGCTTCGTTGTGAAGTCGTTTAGTGGTGAAACGTCGTTGACATTTAAAATTAAATGATCACAGGTGTTGTCATTGCCAACAATGTTATTTATTTCAACAAGAGCAGCTTTCGATGGCTTAGCCATCATCATCCATTTTCTGCTGTCTGGATGCCACAAAACGACTAGTCGGTAGTCGACCAGTCGGTAGCCACAAAACAACTACCGACAAGTCGTTTTGTGGCTTCTAGACAGCAGAAAACAGATGATGATGGGTAAGCCATCGAAAGCTGCTCTTGTTGAAATGAATAACATTGTTGACAATGACAACACCTGTGATCATTTAATCGTTGTGATGTGTTGGCAGTTGTGACTTCGTGGGTTGGACAAATCACAGAGAAGATGGCTTTGGTGTATACATTGTTTATTTACATATACAGAGTGCCCGGGGAGGAAACGACGAAACTTCGAAAATAAGCTCTTAAGACTATTCTAAGCATATTTTGTCTAATAAACTACGTGGATATTCCGAATGGTTGGCAACCTGATGTCACTGCAGTCACTCTGACCAGGAGGTCTTAGGTTCGAGTCCCGACAGCGGCAGGATTTTCGACACTAGCTTGTCAGCTAGGTCGAATTCAGTTGCTGTCTGGAGGAAAATTCTAGTGTCCGGCTGCTCTGATCGATAGTTTTCCGTGGTTTCTCCGATCAACACCAGGCGAATGCCGGAGCAGTACCCTAACAAACGGGCCACGGACCGCGCGCGATCTTTCCTTCCTCTTCCTTGTCCTATTCTCTCCTCTTACACACACACACCTACACTAACATGCACTACACTACCACAAATGCCGGGTGACCGGTCGGGAGCTCACAGCTTGTCCCGGCTGGAGCGCGCCCGGGCGGTGTCCCTCTGGTGGGAGATACCTGGCTGAGGGGAAACCCCGCTAGTCGACGGGAGGTCGACGCCAGATCTCGCCATCCAGAGGGGAAAAGATCACCCCCACCTCCCGAGAAAAAACACGCACTACACTTACGGGACTAATGACCGAAGCAGTTGACGCGCCGGGAAACGAATCAATCAATCAAAACCGAATGGTTGGGTCGCAATGAGCACTCAAAAGTTGGTTTGAAAAAATGATTTGTAGGCAAACATTTGCATTATGTAAGCATAGTAACATAAATTATTTATTATTAACACAAAAAAAGAATATATTTGCTCAGACAGAAAAATTAAGCGAGAAATAAAAAAGGAGTCGAATTGTGTGAATTGGGTGCTTTTTTATTTCTCGCTTAATTTTTCTTTCTGAGCAAATATATTCATTTCTTTTGTAAATAATATACAATTTATGTTTCTGGAGTGTTTCTATGCTTCTATAATGCAAATTTGTGCCTAGAAATCAATTTTTCAAACTAAATTTTGAGTGATTATTGCGGCTCAACCATTCGGAATAACCACGTAGTTTATTAGACAAAATATGCTTAGAATTGTCTTACGAGCTTATTTCCGAAGTTTCGACGCCTCCTCCTCGGACATCCTGTATGTACATACATAGGTGCCGTACCATTTACTACAGGAGCGTTTGCTCCTTGTTAGCATCCGCTAACTACCAACACATTGACACATGAGTCTGGCGCTCATACCCGCAAACTTGCGGCCTCCCACGCACACTGGCGACTCGCAAAGTTCTCGCGACAAAAGTTGGAGGAACAATGCTAGCCCTTCTCAGAACCCACCCGCCTTTGTAGCCTCGCTGTGACCGCGTCACCACCCTCCGGGTGCGACTGCCCGGTCTGCGATGCATCTGGCGCAAGTCGGACACCATCCCTCCGGACCTGCACCCTGGGGTTTCGCCCCCGCTTCTTCCGGCCCTTTTGTGACGCATTCAGCACGATACCCGCTGTGCACCACAGTGCCGCTATTTCAGTAGCGGTCGCTACACAGTCTAGGCACCGAGCGCCCACTGCCCATACGGCACGCACATTTTTAATTATCATTAAATCATTTATATTATATTATACTAGGAAAACCCGGCAGACATTGTTCTGCCTTTCATCTCCCTCTTTCCCCTCCCATCTCTGTTCCTGTCTCTCCCTCCCTCCCTCACCCTGTCCCTGCCTGACACTCTCTGCCGCTCTCTGTCCTCATTCACATTTAATTGCAGATTCTGCACATCTCTGAGCAGGGGAGGTAACATCGGGAAGCGCCGGACCAGCAAAAATATAATAGAATGTTCAAGGCGGTTTCATCCTGTAGATTACGGTGTGAAAAACTTTCTTTGAGGCAAACCGATTGTGTGGAACAACATCAAAATCTTTGAAAAAATCTATTACTATCGCGTCTACCTTTCCATCTTCATCAATTTCCTCGGCTAGGTGCTGTAGAAGTGAGACAAGCTGACTTTCGCAAGAGAAACCGTTCCTGAAACTGTGCTGACCTTGATACAGTCATTCCTTGCCCTCCCATTTCTTTCCGGATATAATAGTAATCAGTAGACCTTGGAATTTTAGGCACAAAAACGTTTTATTAAGGCCCATAAAATATGCAACAAAATTACGAAATTAGGCATTAAAAGCATGAAAATCGATGTTTTAGGTACTTAAAATAGGTTACACAATGAATAAGCTAGGCAAAAAAGAAATTTAAATGTTTTAATACTGGCATCTAGAACTGATCCCAAAAGCAATTTTTATTACTGAGAAAACAGTATTTTTACATTTTTGAAGACTACAATAATATTTTATTGACTTTCGTAATTAGCAGCATAGTATGTAAAGGCCGTCCATAAATTAGGTAGCGCATATTTCGAGTATTTTCAATACCCCCCTCTTCCCTTGTAACGCACTTCCCTATCTCTATGTAACGCAGCGTAACACTACCTCAGACACACTCCCTCCACCTTTTGCGCTACGTAATTTATGGATGACCTCTAATCAATATTTTCTCCAAATTTTCTATATAAAAATGGCTTATCTATTAAAATTATTTTGTAGGCTGAAAATAAACTATTCACTAACATAGATTTATAAGAGAAGAAAAATTTAGTCTCATTTCTCATACTCACTTCTCCCGAAACTTTTTCACTCCCCCTCCCCTCCCCCCCAAAAAAACGTAATCTACACTACCCTTTTAACCATTAGACCGTGTTTTGTAATCTTCGCTTGTCCGAGAGTAGGCTTTTTGCCTCACTTGTCGTTCCTCACCTTGACTTCGAAGACGACGCGCTGCGGCGATAAGCCTCAACCTGCCTACAGCGTAGTTGCACTTTGAATGGGTGCCATTACCAACGAAGTGCATGCTGATGGGAGACATATTTATTATGTTGACTTGTAGAGGTCCTTGTATTCGGTATTTTGGGTGAGAGATTTAGGTACGTTGTCGATAGCGTATTCGATCACATAATATTTGCATTTCGCAAAAGTATTTGCGTTTCCGTACAGTGAATTCTTCATTTAGCATTTAAAATATGATCGTTCTTGAAATTCACTTGTTTTAGGCAAAAACATATTAAAGTAGGCACCAAACATCCTTTCAGGATTTTAAGTACTATTAGATTCTTTCAGTAGATCTATTTTCTCATGATTCGTAAACATCTGCAATTATTTTCCTCAACATCTTAAAGGAACTAAATAGGCATTTGTCCTCAAATCTGAGATCTAGTAATTAGTTGTTCCATGAGTTTGCATACGACTGATGCGAGACTTATCGGTCTATAGTTACTATAAACTGTTTTATCGCCGCTTTTAAAAACAGATACTGCTAATGGTAACTTCCAAACTTCCGGTAGGAGAGCGTTATTGATAGATACATTAAGAAACCGAATTAGGTTTGGTAGAATAGCCTCTCTACGTAATTTAATGATGTCCATGGAAATAGAATCTGGGCCTCGTGATTTTCCACTTTTCATTAATTTTATTCTTTTCTGTAGAGTACTTACTTCAGTATAAAATAGATTTCTATCTCATAACCAGGGTGCGGATGTTGATGACCTAAAACATTGCCAAAAATGATCAATAAAATGCTCCTAAAATGTTCTTAAAATGCCCAAAACACAAAGAAAAATTACGTAAAAAATTTGATCCAAAGCACTTCAGATGAACATCTCAAGCTGTTGGATATGTTACTGACGTAATCGAGGCTTCTTCCTTTTGTTCAAGTGACTCAGCTTGCAAACTTTTGGTTCGGACTGTTCTTTAAAAGAAAATCTCTGTTCTTATTCATCGCGAAATCGACCGAACTGACAGTGGTGTCGATAGGCATCACAGGAACCTTATATTATATAGTACTCACAACACCTGACATTACAATTTCTGACCGAAGAAATTGAATAGGCTACTCAGGAATTCTGTGGTGAACATTTGTTGCATCCCGTTAATTTTCTTTGAAGGTAGCAGCATTACAATGACATTAAAATCGATAAAATTAACGAAAATGCATTAAAGGTGACGTAAATAGGTAAAAAATTACTTATTAGTCGATGTCGACGAAAAAATGCAGAAAAAAATAGCAACTAGTGGTGCAACAGAATGGCACAGACTTTTCCGTATTAGTTTCCCGAGTGCAATTAGAGTATATTACCGAGTGCAATTAGCACTATCCGGGCGAAAAGTGTGAAGAAAAAATTTGCAGCCATTTATGAGAAAATTACATTTGAGAGTTTCTGAAAATGCGGAATTGTGAACAAGTTTTCACAGAAAACGATTGAGTTCTCTAGAAACTTTACTTGTCATTATTTAAAGCCACGTGCTCTTAAATACAATAATTAAAAAAAAAACCTTCACTAATGTAAATATTACCGACGTGAGAGACAGGTGAAAAAATATTAAATTTTTGTAATTTTTGAAGAAAACAAAAGAATAGAGTAGTATGACGTTTATGTCATCTCATAGATCACACCTAGCATTATTCCTACCAAACGGTTAAAGAAAAAAATTGGAGCCGTTTTTGAGAAAATCTTGTTTATGTATTTTTTTAAAATTGCACATATTGCACTTAATAAAGCGCGACCGACTAAAATTTTTCAAAAAATTGTACACGATCTTAATGAAAGAACTCACCATTGAGAACAAATTTTTATTGGACGGAACAATCTTTAACTTTAATTTTGCAGTTGAAGAAAGAGGCCAAAAAATTGAAACTTTTGCAATTTTAGAAAATTTAGTGTTAACTGTGAAATTTGGACCTATGCCACCATTATAAGTGTATTTTAATCTATTCTTACAAGAAATTTAAAGAAAAAATGTGGAGTAGTTTTTGAGAAAATTTTGAAAATGTCCGGGAGGCTTCACGTAAAGTACCCCCAAAAGTTTGAAGAAAGTTCTTCAAAATCGCGGTGCCTTGAATGGAAGCAGATCAGCAAGGGAATATCCATTTTGGAAGAAATCGTACTTATGGTTTAGGCGTTAGTGTTGTTCACAGATACCGGACGGACGGACGGACAGACGGACGGACGGACGGACAGACGGGACGGACGGACGGACAGACGGACGGACGGACGGACAGACGGACGGACGGACAGACGGACTGACGGATAGAAGGACGGACGGACGTTTTGAAAATAATAACTTTTTCGGTATCAGGGGACCCCAAAAGGTATATTTCCGTTAAAATCTCGAAATCGATTTTCAGCAGCATAACATAAATTTTTCCTACACTAATTATATCACTCCGTATAACGTATGTATACGGGAAAGTAAAAATGACATTCCATTAAAGATCGTCCCCTACTGATAACGTTGGTATTGTTTTTAACAATTGGCACAAATGACTGCACGGGATTTTCAAGAATGTTTTTAAATCCTCGCGTATTTTGCCATTCCCACTCCTATTCTAACACTGAGAATCGCATCGTATTGCTCCCTTATTCATTTTTAAGCCCTTCTACATCCGTTATTCTGTCACAGGAAACCCAGTGGTAATACTTTTTCTTGAAGCACTTAAGTCTAAGTCGATAAGAACTGCTTTATGGTCACTTATACCTTTATGACGTCCGACGATAAGAATAAGTCTTTCGGTAAACGAGGAAAGGAGAAAATATCTAGAAGCACGTCCTGACGAGTCAGCCGGTCTACTACCTGCGCTAATACGTTTTCGCAGAGCAGTCTATTGACAAGCTGCTGCACGTTTCCATCGCATAAGCACTCTTTCTAATTTGTATCTGGAAAGTTTAAATCTCCGGCAATAACTACAGGATGGCTATTTATATTTTTTGTCCTTTCGGGTATTGCGCATGAGATTTCGTAATTATTAGGGTGTGAAGAATAGCAAGCAAGTATTTCTAGGATATTTTCTAGGAATTTTTTAACAGTAAATTTCTAATCCCATAATTCAAAAAGATTATCAATCAAATTTTGATACGTTTAATGTGTTTTTCTCGCAAATGAAATGTCCGCCGCCTCTAGTTTCGCGATCTCTCCAAAACGTAATATAATCAAACGAAAAATGTTCGGATTCGCTACCCCATCCGAGAGCCAAGGGTTTGTTCCCATCACGATATCAGGATCACAAGCCGCATTTAAATTCTAAAATTCAGTTACCTTACTCATGTTACCTTATTCAGTTCACTTGCAACAATCTAGTAAAGTCTCCCCTTATCTGCAAGTCAGAGTTGGGACACGTGCGTCCTGCGCCTGGGCCCTTGTCGTAGTCACCTCCTCCTTCGCAGCAGTCGTCTCCTTCCACGCAGCAGTCGTCTCCTCCCGCCCGGCAATCGTCTCCTCCCGCGCAGCAGTCATCTCCTTCGGCGTAGCAGTAGTCTCCTCCCGCGCAGTAGTCATCTCCTTCGGCGTAGCAGTAGTCTCCTCCCGCCCAGCAATCGTCTCCTCCCGCGCAGCAGTCGTCTCCTTCCGCCCAGCAATCGTCTCCTCCCGCGCAGCAGTCGTCTCCTTCGGCGTAGCAGTCGTCTCCTTCCGCGCAGCAGTCGTCTCCTCCCACCTGGCAATCGTCTCCTCCCGCGCAGCAGTCGTTTCCTCCCGCGCAGCAGTCATCTCCTTCGGCGTAGCAGTAGTCTCCTCCCGCCCAGCAATCGTCACCTCCCGCGCAGCAGTCGTCTCCTTCGGCGTAGCAGTCATCTCCTTCCGCGCAGCAATCGTCTCCTCCCGCGCACCAGTCCTCTCCTCCCGCGCAGCAGTTACCACACACTTAACACCCTCTTTTGCGATCATTTCTGCGCCATCATCACATCTTCCCCCGGTCGACACTTTCCATGTGTGTATAAGTCCAATACCTGGTCATGCAAGCACCCAACTTTCATGCGCCTCTGTAAATCAAATGATGTCTGTCCCACCCTAAGTCATCTTACCCAAGCTACTGATTGGGGTTTATGAAAAGGCCATCTAACACGTCACAAGCCCACAAAAAGCAACAATTTAGATCGCGTGTTTTTCTAATGGGCATATCATTCCGGCGCATAATCCCTGAATCGATCACCCCAGTATTTTTAAATTTAGCCTTGATGGCCTGCCCAAATTCGACACGTTGGTTTGGTTTATAGTGTCAAACACGGGTTGCCGTTTCCGCATTTTGAACGAGTACCACATGAATGAGTACATGAACGAGTACCACCCCTTTTACTCGTTTTACTCAGATTTTTCACTACAGATGTCATTTTATCGATAGCAATTCCAGGGAAAAAAGAAACTTTTGCTCCTTTTTTCTTTAACAATCATCTTATATTATATTATTGTATTATACGAGTATATAATATTTATTTATTTATTTTTATTTCCCTTTCCTAATAGCCTTGGAGAGGTAGGCATTTTATCAAGTGGTAGTGAGTTGCTTGAGTTCTACGAGTAATTAGAATTGTCTAACGTTCCTTGATTCTTTTTTGCTTCATCCTTATTTGAAAGAATAGTAATATTTAGTTTTTTCAAGTCTAGCAGAGCCGTCGAGAAGGGCTCCGTTGCTTCGGAGAGGGATCCCAGCACTGATTACCTTATTTGTCACGGCAAGATAACGAGAGTGTAACCCGGCTGCAGCACGTGGGCGTCGCGTACGAAATTTCCAATCGTGTGACAGGACCTGTTTTTCAAACTCTTGAGCGGCGGGTTCGGTTCATGATTGTTTGGAACATCCTTTTTAATGCGTGGAATGCTGAAATGGCAACGCCAGCTCAGTCGACCGTAACATCTTTTAGAATTGTTTGCGTGGACGGGGTGCGGCGTCTTGCAGAACAAGCAATAATCGCAGTGAATGAAAAACCGAATACCAAACAAATTTAAAAATAATTCTTTCATTTTACAATTATTATATTGAATGAATTTCAGTTTTGGCGTCATATTAACATTTATAAAACATTTCAATATTGCTTTAAGGGAGCCCAGGAGATTCGTTTAAAAAAAAATGAAAAAAAAAATTAGGTACAGTAGTGTAGTTTTGACCATTTAAGAAACAGAGCACCCTACGATATTGTGACCCTCCCCCATCGGCTTCAGAAGGTAGACCTCGATAATGGGCATATCTAGCGACGCCCACGCAAAAATGCCTGCCTCACCACTGTTATTCACATGTTATCCCACACGCTACACATCCTCGTTTTGCTTCAATTACATAAGCGAGCACGCTGGCCAGTGGGGTACCCCTGGGGACACTTCAACTCTAGTAAAGGCTGGAAAAGAAAAATATTGAGAGTAGATATCTTGTTCTTGTAAAAATACAGGGTGTCCGGGGAGGAAACGTCGAAACTTAGAAAATAAGCTCTTAAGACAATTTAAGCATATTTTGTCTAATAAACTACGTGGATATTTCGAATTGTTGGGCCGCAATGAATACTCAAAATTTTGTTTGAAAAAAATGATTTCTAGGCAAACATTTGCATTACGGGAGCATAGAAACATTCCAGAAACATGTAAATTGTTTATTATTTACAAAATAAATTAATATATTTGTTCAGACAGAAGGATTAAGCCAGAAATAAACTAATGGTGCTACAGAATGGCACAGACTTTCCCGTATTAGTTTTATATTTTCTTGGGTCTTCGCTAGCTATTCGGAATTGCCACACTCTTTCTTGCCAGCTACCATCTATCGCCGCCAAAAGTACATTTTTTTGTTATTTTCTTAATTTTTTCGGTTTCCTATTGGTAGAACGAAAATATTAATTTTAGAATATTAAAGAACACAAAAACCTAGCCGAAAATGGCAATTTTCTTTTAAAAATTATGTGCCGTTTAAGAGAAAATGCGTTTTAACACTACTAAAAATGCGAAATTTGAAGCTCATTTTCACAGAAAATGTTTGAGTTTTCAAAATACTTTATTTGAAGTTATTTGAAGCACTTACACTCACAAATATAATAATCTTTACAAATTGCGGATAATGTGCATATTAAAGATATGAGTGATCTTTCAAAAAATCTACATTAATATAATTTTTGAACAACAAAAAAAAACTCAAAACAACTTTACGCTATACTAAAGAGTGTAATTAGCACTATCTGTTACAAAAGTTTCAAGAAAAAATTTGCAGCCATATATGAGAAAATGGCGTTTGAGCATTTCTGAAAATGCCGAAATTTGAGCTACTTTTCACAGAAAACGCTAGTGTTTTCGAGAACCTTTACTTGACATTATTTAAAGCATATATACTCGTAATATAATAATGTAAAAACATCGCTGATAATGTAAATATTAACGACGTGAGAGACAAGTAAAAATTTACATTTTTGTAATTTTTGAAAAAACCAACCGATAGACCAATATGGCTTTTGTGTCATCTGATAGAGTACATTTGCCACTATCCCTACCAAAAGTTTAAAGAAAAATTTGGAGCCGTTTTTGAGAAAATCTTGTTTTTGTAATTTTTTAATGTTGCACATATTGCACGCAATATTGCACGAAAACTACTAAAATTTTGAGAAACATTTACCTGACCTTTATGAAAGAACTCAATATGTAGAACAAATTTATTTGAAGAAAAAATCTCTATCTTCAATTTTGTAGTTGGAGAAAGACGCCGAAAAAATTCAAACTTTCAAAATTTTCGAAAATTCAAAGTTACCGTGATAATCGGACCTATGCCATGTTAATAAGTGTATTTTCCTCTATTCATACAAGAAATTTAAAGAAAAAATTTGGAGCCGTTTTTGAGAAAATGTTGAAAATCCCCGAGGGGCCTTCATATAAAGTACCCCCAAATTTTGACGAATCTTCTTCAAAATCTCAAAGCTTCGACTAGAATCAGATCGACCAGGGAATATCAATTTGGAAGAAATCGTACGTATTGTTTAGGCGCTAGCAGTGTTCACAGACGGACAGACGGACTTTTTCCTTTCAATTAGGTTTTCGGTATCAAGAACCTAGAAAACAGGGTTTCTGGCTACATCACGTGTTAAGTGATATTTTTTTTTCTTAATTTAGCAACTGGTTTTATCCACTTGTTCGTTTTCACGCCTGGCAATTAATTTTTTTCCGCAGAAAATTGACCATTTTTCGCGCAGCATTACATAACTTTCCCTATACTACGTGTATCACTCGGTGCATACGTACGTATACGGGAAAGTCAAAAGGAGTCGAATTGTGTAAATTGGATCCTTTTTTATTTCTCGCTTAATTTTCTTTCTGAACAAGTATATTAATTTCTTTTGTAAATAATAAATAATTTACACGTTTCTGGAGTGTTTCTATGCTTCTAAAATGCAAATTTTTTGCCTAAAAATCAATTTTTGAAACCATTTGAGTGCTCATTGCGGCCCAACCATTCGGAATATCCACGTAGTTTATTAGACAAAATACGCTTAGAATTGTCTTAAGAGCTTATTTCCGAAGTTGGACGTTTCCTCCCCGACACCCTGTTCTCCCCTTCCCCGTTGGACGTGGACGTTTCCTCCCCGACACCCTGTATGCATTCTGTATTTACGTCTATATAAGTTGCGAGCGTTTTGCGTTGCAGGTGTGGCGCTGCCCGCTGGAGGGCGTGCCGGTGGGCCGGCGCGCGCGCTGGCGGTGGACGGCGAGGGCGTGGCGGGCGCGCGGGCATACGTGGGCGACTCGGGGCGCGCGGGCGGCGGGCTGGCCGTGGCGGCGCTGCGCGAGCGCCGCTTCTGGTTCCTGGACGTGCGCGCCGCCCCCGTGCGAGGGCGCGGGAGGCCCGTGCGCGCGCACGCGCTCGCCCTGTCGCGCCGCCCGGCCGCGCCGCTGGCGCCGCCCGCGCCGCCTACGAGCCCACGCTGTTCGTGGCGGACCCCTCCGCCGACCGCCTGCTGGCGCTGCCGCTGGCCAAGGAGAGGGCGCGGCCCCCGCCCGCCGTGCACGACGTGAGTGCCCCTCGCTTTTATTGATTGATTGATTGTTTGATTGATTCGTGTTTCCGGGCGCGTCAACTACTTGGTCCATTAGTCCCGTAAGTGTAGTGTAGTGCGTGTTTTTCTCGGGAGGTGGCGATGATCTTTTCCCCGCTGGATGGCGAGATCTGGCGTCCACCTACCGTAGACTAGCGGGATTTCCCCTCAACCAGGTATCTCCCACCAGCGGGCACCGCCCAGCCGGAACAAGCTGTAAGCTCCCGACCGGTCTCCGGCATGTGTTGTAGTGTAGTGCATGTTAGTGTAAGTGTGTGTGTGTAAGAGAAGAATAGGACAAGGAAGAGGAAGGAAAGATCGCGCGCGGTCCGTGGCCCGTT